>MU105769.1:143858-217669 GCA_012274485.2 Sinapis alba
AAGTTTAAACAAGCGTTTAAATTTGAAGGTTTTAACGCTTGTTTAAAATGCTCTAAGCCCAAATTAAACTGGCCTCTAGTTTTTTCCCTTGATTTTCATATAAAACTCAGAAGCCTCCAGAAACTCATGAACACTTGGAGGTTCCAGATGAGAGGCAAAGAGATTATTTTGATAGTTGTGGCATGACGAAGAAAATTTAACACGTCTTCACTTTGTATTCCAAATTCCACTTTCTGTTCCACCACAATATGCTACAATATTCATAGTCAAGATAAGTATGTCAAACATGTTCACATGCTTTGTTTTTATCTCGTGCACACACTTCAACATGTCAACATAAACAACAAAGAAAACAAGAACTTTTAAATCATAGTTAGAACAAGTGAAGGATAGAGGATTTCTTTACGCATCCTCTCTAAAATTACTTAGCCGGAACTTATATCTCGTTTTCTTCTAGGCGGCCGGCGGATTTGTTTCGCCATTGGCCTCTCCCCCCTTTTCGTCTGTTACCTCTTTTCTCCTTGCTTCTGGCCGCGTGTTCGAACACGAGTCAATAGACTCAATACTAACAAAATACAAAACATTATATAAATATAGAGAAATTCCCTTAGATAACCCCTTTTAATTTTTAATTTGTTCTTCACAAAAATAGTTGAAGAAGAAAATGACCAATATTACGGATAGACATCAATATATTTAGAATTGTGATAAGCATGAGTAGTTAGAGATAATGTTTATCGGTTTGTTAAGCCGACCATCATGCTGTATATATACTCTTCTTTGTGCACGATAATAAAACAAGTCTTCAAGTTATAGTTCGATATCCTATTCTACATGGTATCAGAGCGTGCAATCAAAATACAACGTTTTTGATTTTAAAGTTCATCGGTGGCGATGGCAGGTGATCCTAAAGATGATACAACTTCAGGGTCTGTTACGAAAAGTGGTGAAAAGATGGAGGTGTCTCCTACAACGCCGTATACTCTTTATAGTTCCGATAATCCTGGTGCAATGATAACTCCAGTCATGTTGAATGGAGAAAACTACAATCTATGGGCGAATGAGATGTTAAACGCACTCCAAGCCAAACGTAAGGTGGGATTTATCAATGGAACTGTGAAGAAACCAACAAGTGATAGTCCTGACTATGAAAATTGGGTTGCAGTGAACTCAATGGTAATAGGCTGGATACGTGCATCAATTGATGCTAAAGTCAATTCTTCGGTTACGTTTGTTTCTGAAGCAAGTCAGTTATGGTCTGAACTTAAACAACGATTCTCAGTGGGGAATAAAGTCAGGATACATCAAATAAAGGCGCAACTAGCTGCTTGCAGGCAAGAAGGACAGACTGTTCTAGATTACTACGGTCGGTTGTGTACGTTGTGGGAAGAATTGTCTGTGTACAGACCTTTGCCGATGTGTACTTGTGGTGTTGCAGGAGAAATAAGACAAGATCGTGATGATGATAAGGTGCATCAGTTTATCATGGGGCTGGATGATTCTCGGTTTGGAGCTCTGTGTACTACTCTTATAGGATTGGATCCTTTGCCTTCTATTGGGGAAGTTTACTCCAAAGTCATCAGAGATGAACAAAGGTTTAATGGTGCTCATTCACAGGAACAACAACATGATGCAGTCGGGTTTGTTACTCGTCACACTCAACATGAGCAAGAACATCAGAGTAGTTCAAGGCCAGACTCTTCCATATTGCGTAACAAGGAAAGAGTTTGCTCTCATTGCGGACGTACTGGCCATGAAAAGAAAGATTGCTGGCAATTAATTGGTTTTCCAGACTGGTGGGTTGATCGTTCTGAACGTGGTAGTACTAGCAGAGGACGAGGAAGAAGTGGACGTAGCTCAAGCAGTGCTGGACGAGGTCGAGGTTATGCTTCTGCAGCACATGCCACTAGCTCTAATGCATCGGCTTTTCCTGAGTTTACTCCGGAGCAATGGAAAGTTCTTTCTCAAATAATTCATGAGAAATCCGGTGCTGACAAGCTGTCTGGTAAGACCGATTTTGGTGATGTAATTCTAGACACAAGAGCGTCCCATCACATGACTGGGGATCTTACGTGCCTAAGAGATGTTGTCTCTATTCCTCCGTGTTCTGTGGGGTTTGCGGATGGTAGTAAAACATTCGCAATGAGCATGGGAACTTTTCCTTTGTCAAAGAAAGTTTCTTTGCATAAAGTGTTATATGTCCCTTCTCTAAACTGCACTCTTATCTCTGTTTCAAAAATCTTGAAACAGACTGGTTGTCTTGCCACTTTTTCTGATACAGTTTGCATATTACAGGACCGTTTCTCGAGGACTCTGATTGGAACCGGTGAGGAGCGTGATGGGGTTTACTTTCTGACGGATGTAGCTACAGCGAAGGTCCATACTGTTGACGTCTCTACTGATCAGACTTTGTGGCATCAGCGTTTGGGGCATCCAAGTTTTTATGTGCTTTCTGCTTTACCTATGTTTTCGTCTTATGTTAGCTCTAGTCCCTGTGATATTTGCCTTATAGCAAAACAAACAAGAGAAGTGTTTCCAGACAGTTTTAATAAATCAGATGATTGTTTTTCCTTAATTCATGTTGATGTTTGGGGGCCTTATCGGGTACCCTCTTCCTGTGGAGCAGTATATTTTTTAACTATTGTCGATGACTTCTCTCGGGCTGTTTGGACATATCTCATGTTAGCAAAGTCTGAAGTACGTGTGGTTCTTCCAAACTTCATTACGTATGCTGAAAAACAATTCGGGAAGACAGTGAAAACAATTAGGAGTGACAATGGGACAGAGTTTATGTGTCTCTCATCATTTTTTCGTGAGAGAGGAATAGTTCATCAAACGTCTTGTGTTGGAACACCGCAGCAAAACGGTAGGGTGGAGCGTAAGCACAGGCACATTCTTAATGTTTCGAGAGCTTTACTGTTTCAGGCAAGTTTGCCAATACGGTTTTGGGGAGAGGCGATTTTGGCAGCAGCATATCTAATCAATCGAACGCCTACTGCTCTACATAAAGGACGCTCACCGTATGAGGTCTTACATGGACGTAAACCAGATTATAATCTTCTACGTGTGTTTGGCTCTGCATGTTATGCACATCGTGTTACGAGAGATAAAGACAAATTTGGTGAGCGAAGTCGACTTTGTATATTTCTTGGTTATCCCTTTGGCAAGAAAGGTTACAAAGTCTATGATATGGAACGAGAAGAATTCATTGTGTCACGAGACGTAGTATTTCGTGAGGATGTGTTTCCTTTTGCACAACGAGAACCGACTCCTTCTCCACCGGTACTTCCACTTGATGTTTCTGATGAAGATTGGCATTTTGAGATACCGCCAGAAGTAAGGGGGAGCGATTTGGATGTAGGTACCAGTGTTCAATTACCTACTGAAGATGTGTCTGTTGACACCATAGCTGAAGAGGTCCCAGCTGCAGAAACAGATCAGGTTGAAACAGAGGAAAATACAGAGGCTGTTTCTCCTGCTGAAATAGAAATTGTTCAGAATCAGTCTGATGAACAACTTGGGAGAGGACAACGCAAATCAGTGCCCTCGGTTAGATTAAAGGATTTTGTCACATATAACACAACGACATCATCTTCACAAACCCATCACGCTCACTCCGTTTCCGCGTCTCAGTCCTCTAACACGGTTCAAGGTAATACGGTCTATCCCTTAACAAATTATATTTGTGACTCTAAGTTTTCACCACAACACAGAGTTTTCTTAGCTGCAATCACAGCTGGTGTTGAACCAAAACACTTCAAGGAGGCTGTTGGAAACAAAATTTGGGATGACTCGATGACATCAGAAGTTGTAGCTCTCGAAGGACAACACACATGGGACATTTGTGAACTCCCACCCGGCAAGAAAGCCATTGGAAGTCAGTGAGTCTACAAAATAAAATATAATACGGATGGGACAGTACTGCGCCATAAATCTCGTCTTGTGGCTATGGGAAATAAGCAAGTTCAAGGAGAAGACTATAGAGAAACGTTTGCTCCTGTCATCAAAATGACTACAATTCGTTTGTTGCTTCGTCTTGTGGCTGCTAATAACTGGGAAGTGTATCAAATGGATGTTAACAATGCTTTTCTTCATGGCAATCTCGAAGAAGAAGTTTACATGAAGCTCCCTCCTGGTTTTCGGCACTCACATCCTAACAAAGTGTGTCGTCTTCGCAAATCCTTGTATGGACTCAAGCAGGCTCCTCGGTGCTGGTTTAAGAAGCTTTCTGAGTCCCTGTTACGATTTGGTTTTATCCAGTCTTATGACGACTATTCTCTCTTCTCCTACACACGCAAGGGAATAGAATTGCGTGTACTTATCTATGTGGATGACTTACTTATTTGCGGCAATGATAGCCACATGTTACAAAGGTTTAAAGAGTATCTTGGGAAGTGTTTTTCCATGAAAGACTTGGGAAAGTTAAAATATTTTCTTGGTATTGAGGTAAGCAGAGGACCAGAAGGAATATTTTTGTCTCAACGCAAGTATGCGTTGGATATAGTTGCTGATACAGGCAACCTTGGTTGTCAGCCTGCAGCCACTCCGCTAGAACAAAATCACAAGCTTGCGTCTAGTACCAGTCCAGTTTTACAGGATCCAAAACAATATCGCAGACTTATGGGACGGTTGATTTATCTTGTCCACACTCGACCAGAACTAAGCTATTCAGTCCATGTGTTGTCTCAGTTTATGAAAACACCGCGTAAAGACCACTGGGAAGCTGCTCTTCGGGTTGTTCGCTTTCTTAAAGGGTCCCTCGGACAGGGTATTATGCTCAGTTCACAGGATGATATGTCTCTTACGGTATACTGTGATTCTGATTGGTCATCGTGTCCAATTACCAGACGATCTCTTAGTGCTTTTGTGGTCATGCTTGGTGACTCTCCGATTTCTTGGAAGACCAAGAAGCAGAAAACAGTTTCACACTCTTCCACTGAAGCCGAGTATCGGTCCATGGCAGCGGCGCTTCGTGAAGTCAAGTGGTTACGTAAGTTGTTAAAAGGATTGGATGTCGAACAACAGTCAACTCATTTTTATTGCGATAGCAAGGCTGCCATACACATAGCTTCGAATGCAGTCTTCCATGAGCCTACAAAACACATTGAAAATGACTGTCATGCAGTTCGAGATGCTGTCCAAGCTGGTTTGATTGTTCTTCATCACATTCGAACTCAAGATCAAGTTGCTGACATTCTTACCAAGGCGTTAGGACGTGCACAGTTCACTACCTTGTTGTCCAAGTTGGGCATTCAAGATCCTCATGCTCCAACGTGAGGGGGAGTATTACGGATAGACATCAATATATTTAGAATTGTGATAAGCATGAGTAGTTAGAGATAATGTTTATCGGTTTGTTAAGCCGACCATCATGCTGTATATATACTCTTCTTTGTGCACGATAATAAAACAAGTCTTCAAGTTATAGTTCGATATCCTATTCTACAACCAAAATAGTTTCTTTTAGAAGCTAAATTTTTTATATATATGCATTTATACCTCTAGGTTAACTAATTTAAACTTTAGGGTTTAGAGTTAAGGGGTGGGTTTGGAGATAAGGTTTCAAATTTCAAAAAAAAAATAAAAAAAAAATTGAAAATTTCAAAAAAAAAAAATGTTATTTTGGTCATTTTATTTTTTTAGTGTTATTTTGTGACAAAAACTTTAAAAAAGCTATTTAAGAGAATTACCCTTATATAAATACAAAACATTATATAATATAACTACACAATTATTCTTGGTACTAAGTAGGCCTGAATTTTGTTTTTAATTTGGTTCCGGTTCATTTTTTTGTTCTAGAAATATACACTATTTAAAATATACACTAATTAGTTATTTATGAAATTTATTTTGGTTTGGTTATTTTTGGTTTTTAGTTCTTTTAGATGACAATATTAGGAACCAACGAATATCATATCAAATTTTGGTTTCAATTCAATTCCTTTTTTACGAATAATTTTGGGTAAAAGATCAAAATTTTCAGTTTATTTGATATCAAATACAAGGTAATTTAGATAAATTTAAATATTTCAGATAAAATTTATTCTCATTCGATTCTTTAGAATAATCCATGTAATTTTAAATATTTTGAATACAAAATATTCAGATAATTCAGTTTTCGGGATAGTTCATTTTATTAGTAGTATTTTAGAATATTTGGTATTTTAAAACTACGTATAATTAATATTTTTAGTTATATAAGCTATGTTTAGATACTCGGGTATTTATTATGTTCTTGATTTGTTTTTGGTTCAGTTTTAGTTTTTCGGTTTTAAGGAAATAGAAACCGCTTAGATAATTATGAACACTGGTTCAATTTTGAGTTTTATTTTTTGGTTTAGTTCTGGCTCAGTTTTCAATTTATATTCCCAAACCTAGTACTAGCTATTGTGGTTGATAGACTATAACCCGATTTTTACACTAATTTTAATCATGGTGCTGGAAATGTCTCATAAACCCAAACAAACGGTCCTTTCTACTTAAATTCATAAAACCCAGAAGCTTCTAAGAACTTGTAAACACTCACAAGCCCAAACCAAACGGTCTTTTGGTAACATCTCCAGCTTTATATTTCAAATTCCAGTTTTCTTGTTAAAGAACTTGGAAAGATATTTGATTTTCACTTTTATAGAACTTGATTACAAAGATAATTTCTTTACAACTTATATCATACTAGAACTTGACTAAAACCCTAGACGAGCTTTCACGATCTTACACCAAGTGGCACAATTACAGCATTTAGATGTAGACTATCAACGACTAGAATTGATTATGCATGACCACTCTACCAGTTGGCTCTTCCACTTTTTGAGATTGTACTCTTTTGTTTTTGTTTTTGTTTTGTTTTGTTTTGTTTTGTTTTGAATGAGTTGCTTATGCTCTTTTTGAAGTTGTGTTCTGTTTTTTGTCTTGACTGAATTGAGCTTGTAATGTGTTTTGGCCTATCATCATATCCTGATTGTTACCCATAGCTGAGCTCATCACATTATTTTCCACTTCTCAGTTCGGTGACTCAGTTTTTGTTGACAGAATTATACTATGCACACCTCCCTCCAGGAACTTGGGAGTTATAAAATCTCAAAATCAAGTTTGGACTTCAACGCTGTAAATGATTGTTAGGGAAGTGACTTTGTAAAGATATATGCCGGTTGTATCTCTGCTGGAATGTGATTCACTTCAGTAACCCGAAGAGCAACATGTTCGCAGATGTAGTGATAGCCAGCTTTTATGAGCTTGGACCGATTATGAAATCCAGATTAGCATATATAAGTGAACTGCAAACAAGTTCTCACGCTAGAGGAGAGCTGGACCAGGCTGAAGAATATGTATGTCTCAAAGAAGAAAGTTGATCCATGTCAAATCAGAGGCAGTGTAAGCTAAAGCACTGTATTTGACATCTGCGGATGACCTAGAAACAGTCATTCTCTCATAGCACACCAAGATACAATTTTGGATACGTATTTTGTGTGTTCGTGTATTAAATTCAAATTAAACTATAGATTCAATATAAGGTGATTGTTTTGTTTATTATTTAAGAACAAAAAATTATATTTTTGAAGTTTTTTCTATTTTGAAGTCATTTTAATATTTTTTGATATGCAGATTTTTCATATCTAAAGACAATAAATTGGATTTCAGACTTCATTAACGAACTTTTGAAGAAGTCTGCTAAATTGTAATGTACTAACAGAAGACTTCTAAGGAAATTTACTATGCAAGCTGCCAAAACTGGTAAGATTTTATTTTTCATCAATTTTTTTTTGTATTTTTGTATGTTAAATCCAGTGTTATTGTTTTCTTATTATTTTATCTTAAAATTGTATTTTCATGGTTTATCTTTTTTCTTTAAAAGTAAAATATAGATCATTAAATTTTTGATATATTCATTTCTTGTGTGCTAAAACCAAATAGAAATAGAACTTCAAAATCATTGTGATGATATATTTTGTAATTATTTTAGTTTTAAAAGGCTTAGTCTCAAACAATATAAAGTATACTTTTGTTTTTGTGTTTTATATTCGACTAAATAATATATTAAACTTATTGTAAATATTTTTTTATTTAAGATTAAAAATTATTTAAAAAGATTTTATATTCAAGCGTTTTAAACATTTTTGGATATGAAGGTTTTTCAGATTTGTGGACTATATATCAGACTTCATAGCATATTTATCGGATTGATTTTTCGGCAAACTTCTCAAGTAGACTTCACCATGAATTAAGCGAAAAATTAAAATTTCACTGATTTTTTTTTCTCTTTTAGGGTTAATAGACTTCTTCGAGAAGTATGTTAAGTTATGATGCAATAGAAGGATTGTCGAAGAAATCTTCTATATGAGATGCTCTTTACTATTTTATACATTGGTGTTTTCAATCATATTTCATGTTTACCTATTAGATGCACAATGAAAAATCATATAGAAACATACTCTTGTTTTAATAGTTTATATAAAGTTTTAATAGTTTATATAATATCGTAAATAATACATCCACTTTGTCTTGAATCTATTTATTTATTTTTTTCCAATGCTTTATTCATTCCTTTAATTTCTTTAACTATAAACTATTGTCTTTATTGTAAATCATTTATTAAGATTATAGTTGTACAACTTAAAGGGGATGCTTATATGATGCCTCTTTATCAATTTTGTGTAATTTGGATGATAATGATAATTAAAAGTTATTGTTATTAGACACAAATTTATTAAATAATATTTGACATAAGTTCAACATAATAAAGTTCAAACATATCATATTTTTAATATCACATCAGAAAAACATAAGTTTAACATCTATATCGTAAGTTTATTAGAATTTGAATACACATGAATTAACAACAATATCTTAAAATTCATTTTATATATGGGAAAATGCAAGTTTTCTACAACTAACGAAGATGACTTCTCAAAAAGGCTGCACTCAATATCTAGAAACATAAATAAACATGAATATTGCTAATATCATAATTATAAAAAAATAAGTTATATATTTCATTCAAGAGTCCCAAATTGTTAAATACACATCAATTAACAAGAAATCTTCAAAATTTATTTTAAATATGGAGAAAATGCAAGTTCACTAAAACTAACATAGAAGACTCCTCAAGAAGTTTTCTCACATCAGACTTCTCAAGAAGTTTGCTCTCATTAACTAAAATCATTAATAAACATAAATATTATTAACCTCATAATTATGACTAATTAAGCTATAAATTTCATTCAAGAGCTTCAATATTGATAAATACATATGAATTAACACAAAAATCTTAAAATTTTATTTAAAATTTGATTAAAATGTAAGTTTACTAAACATTAATGGATAAGACTTCTACATAAGTCTCATGTTTAGGTTATTTTTGCGATTACAAATTAATAAATGAAGATTTTTCAAAAAAGTGTGCTTAATTAGAAGATTTTTTAAGAAGTCTTTCTTTGTAAATTATTATATTACTTTTGTGTTTGAAAAAGAAATCATTTTTACTAGTGAAAACTTCTCTAGAAATTTTCTATGATAATAAGGTTCATTTTGTAATTGATCGTAGTTATGAAAATTGACTTTTTAATAGAAGAATTTTGGAATTGACTATATTTGAAAGTCTATATTTGATTTTATAAGATCAAAATTTTAGAGAATTCTTCTCTCATAACTTAATATTTGAAAAATTCTTTGAATAAAATTAGTTTAGGTTTATGGAGATATCTTTTAATTAATAAAAATCAATTAGGAAAAGATTCCTAGAGAAATCTTCTAATTAATAATTTTAAAATTAAATATTTAATTAGTTATTGTCAACTGTAAAACTGACCTACATAAACTTATTTCCACATTTCAGAGATTTCATATGATTGTAAAGATTTTTCAAGAAGTGTACTCGCAATAGACTTCATTTACGGTCAAATGCAAAACTAACATGTTTATTAAAAAGATTTCTTAAAAAATCTACTGCGGTTTTTTTGGCTACAAAGAAAAGTTAATGAACTTCTAAAAAGTTTTTTATGAACACACAAAAAATAATCAATTACAAAACTAACATTTGCATTGATCATAAGTCTTCTTTTTGCGAACAAATTTGAAAAAAAAATCGAATATCACTCCTAGATTGGTGAGATTTCTTGCTTGATTCTCCAAGCACACAAAACTTCTCCATAAAAGATACTCATTCGTTATTAATCATGAACTTGAGTAATTCTAATAAGCTTACAAAGTTTGAAATAAAAATTTAGGTTACTAAGATAAAATAAGAGAAAAACTAAAAGAAATATGGTTTGTATATGTAAAAAATAAGATAGGAAGAGTAGATGTCGATTTTCAAGTACATTTATAACTTGAATTTGGTTGTTCATGGTGGTTGATGTATTGATGATAAAAATCAAAATATTGTAAATAAAAGATGAAAATGATTAAGTAAAACAATTATTTTCAAAAAATAATATTAACTGAATAATTCATTTTTTAGGATAAATAGAACAAATGGAAAATTTGAAAAGATGTAACTTTTGTATTTTACCACAATTTTTAACCAATAAAAAATAAACATGTGTATGACTAATTGTCAAAGTCAAAATTGTAATTATAATTTTAATATACAAAATAATAAAACATAAATATAGATAAATAAATTCATATTTATTTACAATATTGTAAGACTGAAATGATAATAATGGAATATAAACCTTAAGTTCAAACAAGAAAATTTAAATTTTAAAATATGAAAAACAATATCAATAAAATATATGCGTAATAATAGAACTTAAAATGGTAATTGAATTCAGTTTTCTATTGTATTGAGACTATGATGAATGAAAAGGTATATTTAACAAGTAAATATTTATAAAACAATGTATAGAAAATTTAGAAATTAATTAATAAAAATTTAAAAGAATATATGTATATATATAACTAGAAAAAAATATTTGTTAGAACATATTATCTTTTAATTATAAGAATCATAAATAATTATTTTAAAATGTGAAAATATCAGTAATCAAAATAAAATTTTAAAATATATTAAATATTCTTAAAAGTAAACAAAATCAACGAGTTAGCATATATTTTCTAGTCACAATAATATGTTTGTACTAATAAACAAAATTAATTAACGTGGTTACTTTTTCAAAAAAAAAAAAGAACAGAATAAGAGAAGTAGATTCATTGTAAAAGCTATCACATCAAATGATACTACTTTTTATAGTTTTAGATTTAACATCAGAGAACAGTCATTTAGTAGGTTCATAGACACCATCTACACTAGGAAACTTCAATTAATTCCCATCTACCTTACTTTCTATTATTATATGTTACTTTCATCACGCAATGAAACTTCAGTACTAAATTGAAGTCCAATGGGCTTTTAATGTATCGTACATAGGAGTAAGTAGCTCATGCCTTCCGATAAATTTCAACTGGGCAAATATAATACGCTCCTCCTTCTGTTCTATATAATGTTCTAGTGCCTTTGCCATTGTTTCTATGAAATAAATATTAGTTTGTTTGTTTGTTTGTGTTCCAAAAAAAAAAAAAAAAAAAAAATATTAGTTTGTTTTTCATAAAAATATTTTTTAAGGAAAAAATTATTAAAATAATTTTTTAGAAATTAAAAAATGTATTTATATACATTTATATCATCAGGGTTAACTAATTTAGATTTAGAATTTAGAGTTAAGGGGTGGGTTTAGAGATTGAGTTTCAAATTTAAATAAAAATAAAATAAAGATCAAAATTTTAAAAAATGTTATTTTGGTCATTTTATTTTTTGAGGGCTATTTCTGTGACAAAAACTAAAAAATGTTATTTAAGAGAATTGTCAATGTTTTCTTTTACTTGCTTACTGAATACTAAGGTTTTTAAAATAATAAGTATTTGAACTAAGAGCATGATTAAGGGTTGTTTAGAGAGATGCTTAGGGGAGTGCTTAGGGGTAAATTAATTTAATAGTGGATAGGTCTCATACAAAAATTAAGCATCCTTGCTTATGGAGCTTGTTTAAGCTCTAGTGTTTGCAATATTTGCAGGCTCCACTAACACGTGACAGTCTGCAATTAGTTCGTTTATTAATTTTTTTTATCAGAAAAAAATAAAAAAATTAAGCACCCCATAAGAAATGCTAGAGTTGATGATAGTCTAAGGGGGTCTTATTAGATCAAGGATTTGAGAGGATTTCTATTTATTTTCAAATCCCCTCTTATTGTATCTAGAATTCTTAAATTCTATGTGAAATTCAAGCTTATTGGATTAGTCATTTGTATAAATTCTCCCAAATTCTAGCTTATTGGAAAATATGGATTTTGTCAACAAAATCAATCAAATGAGATTTGGTGGAATTTGATTGGTATTTTATAGTGGAAAACAGTGAATCGAAATACCACCTCCTATGAATCTATGATGGTATTTTGAACTTTTTCAAAAAATAAAAATAATCTTCACATTTTTAAAAAGAAAATTAAACTGTTTGAAATTTAAAATATATATATTTAAAAATCGATTTTTAAAAACTTTTATATATTTATATATTTCATAAAATTATAAAAATATCAAATTATATTAAATAAAAATAAAAATATTACTTTAAATAAATATTTTGATTTTTTTCAAAAACTCTGAAAATTCTTCAGAAAGAAAATTAAACTGTTTGAAATGAAAAAAAAATATTTGAAAATTGATTTTTAAAAACTTTTATATATTTATATATTTCACAAAACGATAAAAATATCAAATTATAATAATTCAAAAAATAAAAATATTACTTTAAATAGAAATTTTAAAAAATAATTTCAACTGAAAATTTTTTAGAAAGAAAATTAAACTATTTGGAATTTTTTTTTTGAAAGTCAATTTTTAAAAACTTTATATATTTTATATATTTCATAAAATAATAAAAATACCAAATTATATTAATTTTAAAATAAAAATATTACTTCAAATAAAAAAATTTCAAAAACTCTGAAAAATCTTCAAAACCCCATAAAACTTGTAACAAACTCATAAAACTTGTATCATGGATTTTTTCAAATCTCAAATTTTCTTAGATTTACTCAAATCTTGAATTTTTTTAAATCCTTGTTTCAATAAGCTCCAATCCACTAAGTGTTCTAATTATGAATTATTCCCGCTATTTGGTCTTAATAACTAAAGTCACGTCTATTAGTAAGACTCTAATGAGTATCTCACCCATAATATAATGAACTTTAAGAAGAAAAAAAGGAAGGAGAAAGATGAGAGTTTCTCACTGAAGAGAGATGAGAGTTTCTCATGTAGATAATCTCAAAATAAGAATAGATTGAGCTCATAAGAGCTTTATTGAAAGATAGAAATAGCTTATTAAAGCTTTATTATGCAATGAAAGTAAGAAAGGAAGAAGCTTGAGATTGTCACCAAGAACAAAGGAATCTGATTAATCTCATACAAAGGTTTAGAAAGGCTGCACTAAGAGGCAGCCAAGGTTACCACAAACAAGCATCTAAAGACGTTTTTATATCAACCTAGAAACCCTATTACATGAGCTTTTGAGACTTCTTAGTGAATCCTAAGTTGGGCTTGTATGTGGGCTTCAATACTCCCCCGCAAACTTGGCGTCGGTGAATGCAAGATGACAAGTTTGAACCGCAAATGTAGATGGCTTGGTGGAAAGAGTAGTGGAAGCATAATCAAATGGAGCTATAAGTGTAGTCTTCAATTCACCACATAAAAGAGATTGTTTGGTCTATACTTGGAGAGCATCGCATGGCTTCACTCAGAGGTTTCTCTTGAACTTGGAGAGCTTAGTCGATCTCACTCAGAGGTACATTGTGACCTTTCTTTCTCACAAAGAGTCTGGGTTCTCTTGTGACCCGTTTAACTCATAAAATTTGTCTTATAACAAAAAAAGAGACCTCCCCACAACAACTTAAATCCTTTCCACTATTTATCTTCCATCCAATAACCAACTAGACTATGCGTATGACCTTCTGCTTTTCTTTTGGTATTCTATCGAACAACTTGTGTGCACTCATCATATTCTTTGAAAACCAGCAGAAACTTGCATCTAAAACTTGCATCCAAACGAGAGCATAATTCATCACAACTTCTGAATCCAGACCAATCATCCAAACCAGCATTGTTCTATCAAACTATGACTACACAGCATTACTCTAAGTTCTGCTCTGCCTTTAGAACAAAGAAGTTACCTTAGATGGAGTACACGCTGGATTTTCTGTCCATGATCTCTTTTTTTTTTTTGACTTGATGTTGCTCTCACACCACTACACAGTCGAGAACCTCTTTGTTTTGCGCTGAGTCACGGCTTCACTTAATGCTTCACTAAATTTGCAAAAGCCATCTCTTTTCTTCAGATTTCAATTTTAGAAACCAAAGACCCATGAAAACGTTTGCTTGTTGTATCTAGTACTGTTGCAAGCCAGCTCCAGAACAGGGACGTACTTGAGGACAGTGACCATATTCTCCGACGGTTACCACAACCCTGCTGATGTGAAGCTCTTGTGTGAGGTTTCTTTAGACCCACTTTGCTTGAAGCCTAAGGAGGAGGACGACAATGTTTTAGAGACAGAGACGAGTTGATAATCACTGAACGAGCTTGAACATAATTTCCAGAACATGAGATCTCTGGTTTAGATAGCAACAGAACATTGACTTCACTGTTTTAAGCACAAAGGAAGGAGCTTGTCAACGATCTGGCTCCAACTGTAAATAACAGAAACGACAGTGAAGTGATGACTTTGAAATCTGAATGCCTTAGCGTTGATAGAGTAAGCGGAAGCTTTAGAAAATGATATAACACCCATGAACCGACTGAAGCTCTGATACCATGTAGATAATCTCAAAATAAGAATAGATTGAGCTCATAAGAGCTTTATTGAAAAATAGAAATAGCTTATTAAAGCTTTATTATGCAATGAAAGTAAGAAAGAAAGAAGCTTGAGATTGTCACCAAAAACAAAGGAATCTGATTAATCTCATACAAAGGTTTAGAAAGGCTGCACTAAGAGGCAGCCAAGGTTACCACAAACAAGCATCTAAAGACGTTTTTATATCAACCTAGAAACCCTATTACATGAGCTTTTGAGACTTCTTAGTGAATCCTAAGTTGGGCTTGTATGTGGGCTTCAATATCTCATTGGAGAAACTTTTGAAAACTCAGAGCATTGTTTAATGTAAGTTATTTCTCAAATCTTTAAGTTATTTAATATTAACATAACTAAGTTTATTATTTTTTAAGAAAAAAATAACTAAGAACATTTACAACATGCAAAATAAGTATTTTCCATGATTTGTTCTGACTATCTCAAACTAGAGACTGTCTTTGCTTTCTCATTTTTTCTCTTTTTTGTTCAGTTTTTAATGGAACTTTTTTTTTCTGGTGAGATACCACCAATGTTGAATATAGTCTCATGATAAGTCAAATGGATTTATGTCTTTTATTAAGTGGCTTATATTTCTTCTTTAGATTAAAATTTTAGTAGATGATTATATTAGCATACTATTATTATTTTTGTTAGAGATATAGCAGTGATGTTGCTCTAAAATCAAATACTATAGATTTTTGGGCTAATTAAAGAACTAACTCTACCAAAATCTATGTCATTATTTTTTTTTAATTTCAACAAAGAGAATGATGGAATACAATTTGTCCTTCTTTTAAATGTCTATGTATACTTTTGGTTGTAAAAGTGAGGCTTCTAAAAGTCTTATACAAGTCATTGCATTAATAACTAATGCTACATATCCCACTTAAGTCATTTGTGCTTGTTACAAAAAAGAAACAAAGAATTGTAATGGAATAGTGGTTGGTATCTAATCACAATATATGTACAGAATCAAAATTAGTAATCTTGTGGAACAATTACACATGTGCATTATCAATGTATCTGCGTAGACTACAAGGGCATCTTCATCGCAAGAAACTCAAAAGACCAAATGGGTCTCAAAGAAAACTAAATAAGAATGATTTACGGGCATTGCCAATGAATCAATGTCTATATTTATTTATTTATATTTTTTTAGATATGATGCTAAATATGTATGCTTTTGGTGGGGCATATATGAAGTGAGGCTTTTAAACTTTTATACAATGGTTGCACAACTGCTCATAACTCACTAGACTGCCATATATACACATCTAAGTAACTTGTAGTTTTTTTTCTGAAAGCTAGTAACTTGTAGTTGTTACAACAAACAAGCTAAAAATTGTTTATCGTAGCTAGGGTAGGGTTGGTATACACATATATCTATGCATTAGAAAGACTACCCCGGTTGTTATATATAGTACACAAAACTTTCTTACGTACAGTATGGTCCCCCATTTCTATTCCCATGCAAAAAAATTATGATACCACAACTACACAAAATCAAAGCGATCTAACTCTTCCACATGTCGTATTATTATTCGTTCGTCTGGAGAATCACAGTGACTGGATCATACACCCCTTTGCTTAAGTGTTGGTAGCAGAGTCACTTTCCTAGTATTTTCCTTCTCACCAAGAAAAAAAAAAGCAAAAAACCTTATTTTCTCTCATCTTTAGATTTTTCTTCTTTCAAGATTTGACAAGAACAATGGAGAAATCTGACATAGAGAGTGGTGTTAATGAGCTTTATCCTAAGATGACGGAGAGCCCCGAGCTTCGCTGGGCTTTCATAAGGAAGGTTTACGCCGTCTTGACTCTTCAGCTGATCGTGACTGTAGGAGTCTCCTCCGTCGTTATTTTCGTAAGCGAGATATCTGTCTTCATCACGACAACCACACCCGGTCTTGTCGTCTTCGCCGTCTCGCTCCTTCTTCCTCTCCTCAGTTGCGTCTTCTTTCAAGATTTAGCTAAAACTTATTTCTTAATCTTGGACTACTCACTCTTCCTTTGATTTCTTTTTCTTTTTTCTTTTTGGGTTGAGATTCTTAGTTTATAGGTGGTTTCATTGATCATCTGAGTTGCTGGTGTTTGCTTTTTCATGTGTGTGTTTGTAGTGCTGTGGCCACTGATTGTGTTTGCCAAGAAGCATCCAGTCAACCTCATAATCTTAATGCTCTTCACTCTCTCCATCTCTTTCGCCGTGGGACTTTGCTGCTCTTTTTCAAAAGGTATGGTTTTATATATATGTATGTTGATCAAAGACATGTTTGTCTCAGATTCACTCGTCATGTCATCATCATTGATCATTCTTACCATTTTGCGTTGGATGTTCTCTGTTTTGAAAGATGATGAAAAGATACGTTCATGTTGAGGAGATAGTGTTTGGATCAAGATTTATGTTTTACTTGCACCTTAAGTTCACACACATACAAGATTTACTTTAATTGATATTACAATCTAACTCTTGTGGAAAAAAAAACAGGGAGAATTGTTCTGGAGGCTGCGATTCTCACAGCTACAATGGTAGTAGGGTTAACTATATACACCTTCTGGGCAGTAAGGAGAGGTCATGACTTCTCCTTCCTTGCACCATTCCTCTTTGGAGCCCTCCTTATCATCATCGTCTTCACTCTGATACAGGTGAATACTTACTATAACTCTAAATCAAAACTGATTCATCCATAGTTTATGAAGAGACATTAAAAGATTGATAAAAACAAAATGTATATAGATATTCCATCCTCTGGGGAAGCTATCGTCGATGATATTCAGCTGCTTAGCTTCAGTCTTGTTCTGCGGTTACATCGTCTATGACACGAACCAGCTGATCAAGAAACTAAACTACGACGAGTATATTCATGCTGCTATTTCTCTTTACCTGGACGTTATCAATCTCTTTCTCCATCTCCTTGGTATTATCGTCCATACTTAGTGGTTTGATGCACACATCGTATCTGTTAATGTCCTCATCATGGGTTTCTTAGAAGAACTAGCTCCAGACACAAACTTTAAAAGGCTGGGTTATATGCTATTTACTCTTAATTAATGATTGTTACATATATATTTTGTTAAGATTATGATAACTCTCAAATCTCAAGACTTTCAGTTTAAGATGTTCCTTGTTTCGCAAGGAATCTCTAGAATAAAAGCTATGTGTGATTTGGAATAGTCGATAAACTCTTATGCATTTCTTATTAAGCTGAGATCTCCCAAAATCTGCTCAGTTTTCCAATATCTCTTCTTTTTCAGTAATTATCCTCTGTAAGAATTGATAAAATCTGCAAAATGCAGTAAATTAGAAAGTATACAAAAACAAAACCGTGGTTTAGTTGTGGATTTTGGTTAAGTTGAGATAAACCTGGCTAAGCCACGGAAACGCAAGCCAACAACAAGCAGTTTCCCAATGAGAAAGGCTTTGACCAAAACCATCCCACAGAGAGAAGCAGATAAAAGTAGCCGTGCGTCGATCAAATACTTATTCGTAGCATTTGTCCTCGGATTTTTCTTTAATTTGGAATATATAACTAACCAACACTGGATATGGATAACAAGTTCAAAGTGGAGGTAAGTGTTGGCAAGAAACTATGTTAACTCTTTTCTATAACTATTTATTGGGAGAGAAAAAAACAATATGATTTTGATGTTACATTATTAATTACTTCTGAACACAGGGATGATGGTTCTGGAGAATGCACTTCTCACTGCTATATTGGTCATAGGTCTAACAGTGATTTCTCCTTCCTTGAGCCATTCCTCTTCGTTGCCCTCCTTATCATCATCCTCTCTGGTTTGATACAAGTAGTACTCACTAACTATCAAGCAATTCAGATTTATTTATAGTTTTTTCTTTAAGATGCATTAAAAATAATTAATATACACAAGGGATGTTTGTTTCACCATTTCTCATCTTCATCCAGTTAATCTATTTATATGATCCATCTAGATGTCCATCCAGATTTTATGAAATTGTTTGTTTATCTATCTAGATGAATCATTTTAATGAATTTTATGTTTTTTTTTTCTTAATTTCCATTCACATGAGTTTAGTAAATAAATGATTAAAATACATTTATTTTTATTTAATCATATGTTTGATATTAATTTAAACTATATTAATATTTATTATTTAGTTTAATATATTTACACTGAAATTATTTTAAAACTAACATTTTGACATTCATAAATTATTATCTCATATAAATTTATAAATTTTTATTTAGATTTGCATTAGAAGTTTGATAAACATATACTTAAAAACTTCAAAGTTTCAAACTAAAAAAAGTAATAATGATAAACAGATTATAATATTCAACTAAATATATCAAAAATAGTTTTGTATTTTTGTGGGGAAAACGTGATTTCCTTTTTTGAAGGGAAAATGAGATTTACCGGTTAGGGGCGGAAAATACAATTTTTGATTTTGGCAGAAAACAAGATTTTCTAGTTTTGACGGAAAACCAATACATTTGGTTTTAGTGGGAAAACAAAGATTTTTGGTTTTGGCGGTAAAATGGGATTTCTGGGTTTGGCTAGAAAATATTTTTTTTTTGGTTTTGGCAAAACAACGAGATTTTTAGTTTTGACATGAAAACGAGATTTTTTGGTTTTGACGGGAAAATGAGATTTTTCATTTTTGGCGGAAAAACTAGATTTTTAGTATTGACATGAAAATGAATTTTTGGTTCTAACATGAAAAAGAGATTTCCTGTTTTGACATGAAAATGAGATTTTTAGTTTTGGCGGAAAAACAAGATTTTTCAGTTTTGACTGGAAAATACGATTTTTAGTTTTGACGAATTTTCATTTTTGACGAGAAAACAAAAATTTTCATATTTGGTGTGAAAATATGATTTTCAGTTTTGGCAGAAAATATGATTTTCAGTTTTGGCAGAAAACATGATATTTTTGTTTTGGCGGAAAAATGCGATATTTCAGTTTTGGCGGAAAAACGAGAAAATGCATTATTTCTGTTTTTGCAGGAAAATGATTTTTTGTTTTGTTTTAGTCGAAAAACATGATTTTTAGTTTTGACAAAAAAACATAATTTTCCAATTTTGGTGAAAAAACAAGATTTTCAGTTTGGCGGGACAATGTGACTTTATTGTTTTAGTACAAAATGTGATTTTTATTTTAGACTACAATGTAAGTTGTGAATTTCTGTAGAGATATAATAGACATTATACAATTTTGACATAATCATCTACATACAGATGGTTCAATTTGGATCATTCAATTGATTTTTAAAATTAAATTTAAATTTTTAAAACTCATTTAGATGAATCATCCAAATGATTTATACTTTTAATGTCTAAATAAACAAAACTTTCATCTCCATCTGAGAAAGCTATTGTTTGGCTACAATCGTATTATTCAGATACATAGTCTTTGTCATGAACCATCTGACCACAAACTTGACTACGATGAGTATTACGGTGCTGCTGCTAATCTTTATATGGCTGATGATATGCTCAAATTTATCTTTCAAGTAACACTGCAATGTTAAAATGTCAATTATATTATTTAGGAATCGAATTCAGAGAATACGATCATACAATAGACTTTAGTTTTAGATTAAGCTAGATCAATAATAAAAAGCAATAAAAACAGTAAATAAAAATGGCTGTGAGATATAAAAAACGCTAAATCTAGGAAAATTCACAGGAAATCAAAATTACAATCAAAGATTTATCAAAGTTTATCTATTAATAATAACAATCTCAACTAATGTCAAAAATTGTGTTGTTTCATCATAAAAGTTGAATTAATTGAAATTAAATTGTCAAATTATATGTGTGTCTTTTCAACATCATCTCTAAAGTGTATTTGTTTGAAGAGTTGTGTCTTTTTACTTAGTTTAAAAAATAGTTAAATTATCTAAAAAATATCTTTTTAAAAATTTAAGAGTTATGTATTCATTTTGTTGTAAATGCATCTTCTCATAATAAATTATTTTTCAACCTAAAAATACAATGATTTATAATATATTGTAAAAACATGTAAATATATATCTTATCACCATAAGCATGTATCTATTCATGCTAAAAATGTGAAATGGTAAGAGATTGTGAAAATATGTAAAGAAATGTTTTTTCAATCTAGGATGTGTGTGTGTGTTTTTCTTTATAAATTTTAAGAATAAAAATGTCAAAAAATGTGTCTTTTTATTTTAAAAATTGTTTAGACATTTAAAATGTGAAAGGATATGTTTATTCAGCTTAAACATTACATTAGTTTTTAAGAAATTTTTAGAATTTATAAAGAAGTGTCTTTCATAACGATATATCTTCTCATGTTAAAAGTTAATTAAATTTTAAGAGAACCCTAAACTCCACATTCTAAAAACTCTAACCCACCTCTCAACTGTAAATCTTAAGTTAGATTAATTAACCTTTTGGTTATAAATGTCTTTTTATCTCTTTAAAAGTGAGAGTAAAAGTGATTAGTGTAAACATAAAAAGTGGTATTATGAATGTTGTATTTTGACAATTTCTCAAAATGTATAAGAATGTGTCTTTTTATCATAAAGTTTTATAGATTTTTAAATTTTATCTTATTTTATTCAAATGTGTATTTTTATTTTATTTTAAAACTGAATATATTTTTAAAGGATTATCAAAATGTCTAGGATATATATTTTCATCTAAAACCTATTAATAATATGAATCCTATTAAACTATGAATAATAGAAATCATAATTAGTATCAAAAGGTTGTGTTGTTTCATCATAAAAATTGCATTAAGTGCAAAGAAGTTGTCAAATTATATATGTATCTTTTCAACATCTCTCTAAAATATATTTATTTGAAGAATTGTGCCTTTGAAATTAGTTTAAAAGTAGTTAAAATATCTCACAAATTGTACTTTTAAAAATGGAAATTTTTTAATTTTACCACAAGTTTGTTACTACTTTTCAAATTTAACACTAATGGATGACTATTTTCATAAATACCTTAAATTTGTGATAAAAAGACATTAAGCTAATTTTTAAAAAATTATAAAGCATTTATAATCCAACCTCACCCCTTTAATACTAAACCCTAAACAATAATCATTAAAAGCTAAACCCAAATATTAATATATTTTTAATTGAAGGTATTTTTAAAAAGTGGTACTTAACTTGTTGTATTTTTAACAATTTTTCTTTAAAAATTTAAGAGTTGTGTCAATTCATTTGGTTTTAAAGCATCTTCTCATAATAAAATATTTGTTCATCCTAAAAATACAATGCTTAATAATATATTGCAAAATTGTGTAAATATATATCTTATCATCATAAGCATTTATCTTTTTATGCTAAAATTGTGAAATGTTTTCTAAAAGATTGTAAGATGTGTAAAGATATTTTTATCATTCTAAGATGTGTTTTTTTAATATATTTTAAAGAAGAATTCAAAAATGTGAAAGAATTTGTCTTTTCTTTTTAAAAATTGTTTAGACATTTAACATGTGAAATATATGGTTTTCATCTTAAATATTGCATTAGTTTTTAAGAAATTTTTTAAATGTATAACGAAGTCTTTTCATAGTTTTTCTTAACAATCACTGATTAAACCGACCATTTATCCAATTTTAAGAACTCAAGTATAGATAATGCGAGTGTTGATGGCTTCAGAAAACACATGATAGAGCTGTTACCAATAACCAAACTAATTCTTCATTATTTATTTTGTCTTCTTCTTTCGTTTAAAAACATGTGCAGATTCTTAAAGGATTTTTTCAGCAATAATGGGACAAAAGAGAAGCATATTTGATGTTCCCAATAAATATGGAAAATGGACTCATCAATAATATAAAATATTATCTCTTACTTCAACATTGTTTTTTTATACAAAATGACCACCAACAGAAAGAGCAAAGAAATTAAACATTATAGATCACCCCACTAAGTTTTGTTTATCCAAAACCAAACCCTTCCCCACCTTCGTTTTTGAAACCTTGACTAAGTAGGTCCATTACATTCCTATACCCACCCAAAAACATTACCTTAAAAGAACTCCTAAAGTTTACCAAAGTTTTAATTTGGACCCCATAAGTTAAAATCACTCCCATACTAGGCAGGTTTTTAAAAGGATTTATTCACATCCTAAATCTCCTTTCAGCAGCAATGACAAGAAGCCTTGAAACACCTTGCGTCCACATATCATACTCCCTCTGGCTCTTGCACTCAAATTCCACATCACCTCGCAGAACCGTCTTCAACCCAAAGTATCTCAAATCATCTCCTCCCTCAAGCAAATGTCGTCCGGGCCATGCCGGGACATTCTTGATCACTTCAAGCACAATGTCTGAAAACAAAATTGGAACAAAGCTAAAACAATTAAAACAAAGAGTCTTCAAGTTCACATTTAAAGAATAGACAAAAAGTAAAAGATTGAGGGCCACTTTTGATTTGATCTTATAAGTTACTTTAGTCACATACACTTTTGCTTTTTCATTTTTTTTTCTTCTCAAATCCCCATATCCAAAGCAGACCCACATCAACGTTTTGAATTCTCTTTACCAGGGTTCACATATAATTGACAGTATATAGTGACAAAAAGATAAAGCTTTCAACTTTGGTACCTTGGAGTGATATAAAACAAAATAACTAGAAAACATTCTTTGTTTTAAACCCCATTTAGAAGGAATCATCTTAAGTGTCTTGGAATGAATTAGATAAACCTCCTATCAACCTTTTCAGGTTCTAAATTTTAAAAAGATATTTATGAAAAGAGATGTTATATATATTATATGTATATAACAAGAGCAAATGATATATCTTACTCTTTTTCTTCTTAGTGAAGGTTTTCCCAACATGCTTGCTCTTCATCTTCAGCATAACCTATAAGATCAATAATCAAAACAATCAAAAACAAATTGTTGATTCTCAAAGAAGATGCTTACACAGTAAAGACAAAAAAAGTGGATCCCATAATTTCATTATCATCATCATTTTCATAGCAATGCTTTTTTTTTACTAGCTTTAGTACTGTTTCTGCTTTCTCTTCTTTTCCTGCCATTTGAAATCTCATTTTCTCGTCTTTTTCGTGTGTTTCATATAACAAAGTTCACATCCATGTGAAGCTACTAAAGATTCCCACTGATTATCAAATAATCTGGCTCTCTTTAATCTTTTTAATCAGATCAACGATCATCTCCTAAAGTGAACAAATCTCGAGACACTAAGGGAATAGGCTTTTACCTG
Organism: Sinapis alba; assembly: GCA_012274485.2. Lineage (NCBI taxonomy): Eukaryota > Viridiplantae > Streptophyta > Magnoliopsida > Brassicales > Brassicaceae > Sinapis > Sinapis alba. Next base: position 167,880 of record MU105769.1, read on the forward strand.
ATTCATCTTGTTGATGTAAACAGAAACTATTTTCCAGTGGAGATCACCTGCAAAAGTAACACAAAGCATTAAACAAAAGATCCAAGAACTAAAACGTTAACTAAAGGAAAAAAAAAGATAGAACGTGTTGTTACCTTTGCGAGTGCGTTTGAGAAGTTCGCAACCTCTAGCAAGCCACTCTCTGCTACAAGTTCCCAGGAAATTCTCCGGTTGTATAAATTCGCCACTGTGACTACTGCTCGAGCTACCGTTGCTACCATTGTGAACATTGCTGCATCCTCCAGTAGAAGTGAGTCCCTTGTCCATTGGTATCACTGAAGCAATGTTCCACACTTCCTTCATCGCCCTCGCCTTCAAGGTCGCCACTCCTCTTAGCGCTGCACCAATAACATTAAATTAGCCAAACTTTAATGTTGATTTCATCATGAAGTTCTAAATATTGAGTCAAATCCCTAAATCAATTCTAACGTTAAGAACAAATGATTAAGAGAGTTCTGAAGCTACTAAAAACCTGTGGCAGCACCGGCGGTGAGAGTCATGATATCTCCGGCTGAACGAACATTAACAGCAGAGCTAACAACAGAGGCCAAATGCTCTCTCTCAGCTCCCATCAATTCAGCAGCTTCCACACACTGAGCAGCAACAAGGGTCGCGGCGGAAGCAACCGCCATGTCGGTTTTAGCCATCTGCTCATCCTTCCCGGAGCTAGAAGACGCGGCGGTGGCTGCTGCGATGGCGGCAACAGCTGCAGCAACGCCAGCGACGGAGACAGCAGCATGAATCTGAGCGTTGTGTGCTCGAGTCTCCTCTTTCTTCTTCTCCCTGCGGTCCTTAAGCCAGCGTCCAACAGTCTTGGACTGTGTAGCTGTGGCGGTTATAGGTCCCGGAGTAGTGGCCGTGGAACGGAACTGGGAGTTAATGTTGTTCAGTGAAGTGTTGTTTGCCCGACAAAACTGCTGCATAGTAAGTTAAATTAGGGATTCGCCAGAAATTAATCCTAAAAAAGGGAAGGATCTTGGAAGAGTGATGAACAAGAAAAAGACAAAAATCAAATTCAGACCAAAGTAACACTAAAATAAGTAAATAAAAACTACACAAACCCAGGAAAAAACAATTGATTAAGGAGTAAATAATTGTATTTAATAGCGAATGTTGGTAAACTGAAAATAAACATTGGAAACAGTAGTGGAGAAAAAAAAAACATGATCTCTGGGTATGGTTGGATAGAGAGAAAGGTATGTTATTGTCAGTGAAGCAGTAAAAATTGAAAACATTTACATTGAGAAAAACACAAACTTTGCAGAAACCCACTAAACAATAAACCCAGATTTTTTAACCAGAATTAATAAGTAGGAGTATGATTAAAGAGAGAGAGAGAATGAAAACCTTAATGTCGTCGGATTCGGGAGGAGAGACAGGAGGACTGTCGGTTAAAGAACCGTTGAGAGGACCACTACTGTGTGAAAGCCGACCGGATGTTCTTGGTGACACTTCTTGCTGCAAAAATGTCATTATTGTTAAAAAAATATGATGAACATGAGAAAGACAAAAGGAGAACTCTTTGCAGAGATGATGACAAATTAAAAAACAAAATTGTGGTTGTGCTTATAGGGTCCCAGAAAGCATGTAGATATCTAATCATGAATTTTTCATGTTTATTTTTTTGTTTGATTAATAATTACAATTATTGCGCGTGAAAATTCCTTCTTTCATAGAGATCTCCATGAACAACAATTGTCTCGATTTGGAAAAATAATTCAAAGAAGATGAGAACAAGAACAGAAATTAAGAACCTGAGGATAAAAACAAAAGAAATTAAGAATCTGAAGAGTGAAGACAAAAAAGAAACTGAAAGAGATTAAAGTGTGTCAACATCTTACAAAAGAGAAGACAAATGCATAGCTTTGTCCGCAAATGCTCTGTTTTTATCTGAACACAAAAAGGAGGAAGAGCGAAGAGACTTACAGAGTGAGACAAGATACGATCCATCACCATTTGAGAAGTTTCTGAACACGCGAAGGAGAAGGGGTTTCCGGAGACAAGTCCGTTCTCCTCCGTATCGCCGTCGCCGGAGATGGGTTCTTCTTCGGTTTTGGAGAGGAGAATCTGAGGATTCGAAGGTGTTAAAGCCTTGGAGACTTCGAGAGCTGAGACGCTCCAGGAACGAGCGAGGAACTCCATCGGCTCCAGAGGCGTCTCCGGTGGTCGGTAAACCGGGTCAGCTCTCCATGTTGGAACCATGGGTCTTTCCATTTGAGAGAGAGAGTGGAGGAATAGAGAGAGAGAGAGAGATTGAGTGGAAATGAAGAGAGAGAGAGAAAGAGAGTGTTGGGAGCGGAGTGTTGATGGAAGTGAAAGGTTGTCAATGGAGAGAGATTTATAGAGGTGACAAGTGACACGAAGCTATTTTATCACTCTGCTTTTCTTTTCTCTTCCGTTTTATTGCTTTTTTCTTTCTCTCTCTCTCTCAAGTAAAACTGTGCCCGTTGTTTTCACTTTATTTTGGGGTTTTATAGACCAACAATGCGTTTGTAATAGTCGAGTAGTTTTTGTTTTTATTTGGTATTGACATATCAAGTAAGATCATCTTCATTTTTTTGGGTCTAAATCATCTTCATATTTCTTATTGGTTTTAAAGAAAAATACTTAAAATAATTTTATATATAATTTTATATAATTACTTTAACTAGAACCGCGGAGAAAACAATCCTAATTTAAATGCAATTTAAAAATATCAATATGTATATTTGGATTGATAATCCGAATACGTGTAAATTATAAATTGAATAATGACTAAATCACACATAGATCACTTTCCTTAAAAAACATTTGACGTTATTTCAAGCATTGGGTTACACTTCCATTTATATGATACTAGGTGGTTGTCCGCGAATTCGCGGGTATAAATAGTTTTAAAGTTTAATATATAAAATATTTGTTATATTTTGACATGCTATAATATATTTTTTTAAAAAAAATTGAATGTGACTTTTATTTGTTATATATTTTCTAAATAAACAAATTTATATATTTTGTTTATTTTGGTTCTTAATTTATTGTTCTTAAAATATAAATATAATTTTGTAATATTTTAATAAATGTCATTCAATAATATTTGTTAAAAATAACATATATATGAAAAACACATATAATATTTTTGAAGGATGATAGAAACATGATAACAATAGCTGAAATCACAAAATAATTTCATTGCCTAATATGGTTAGAGTAATTTTCTATATGTATTATGATTATTTAAAGACAAATATGCAAAATTTGATACAAATAACCAGATAATTATGGCTAATGGAAAGTTCATAGACATTATGAACAATAGTCAATAAAATACTTCATATAAATTAAAACAGTTAAACATACCATATTATATAATTAATATGGTATTTAAGTCAAGTTTATATGATTATTCTGATGTTTGTATACTATTTTTTATAAGATACGCAAGTAACAAAAACTGTTAACTATTAATTTTATTTTATAAGTAGTCATTTATATAACATTCAATAGAAAATTTTAAAGAATTTTCTTAAACATTGTATTTGTAGAAATGTATAAAATAATTTATATTGTTTAAAAAAAAAAAAAGATAATAAAGTTTGTATAAAATTGTAATGTCATTATATTGGTTCCTATAAATTATTATTTTTAAAAGTTGTATAAGTTTTATAAATAATTTGATTGCTAGAAAATAATTTATGAGAGATTATATACACTTTCTTTAATTTTATAAGTAGTTACTATAAGTCATTTTGTGTTAGATGTTTGGTAAGTATTATTTATTGGTTCTTAAATTATTTTATTTCTTGATTAAAATAATTAAAAAATGAAAAAAAATCGTCCAATCAAATTAAAACAATTTTCTAAAACTTCACATATGAACGGCACGTCATCAAAAATCACTTAAGTGTCTTCTCAATTAATATATAGTAGGATAACAATCAAAAGTTTCATTCTTGTTCTAGTTTACGATACAAAAATAACAAATATAATTTTAATGTATGTATATATTTTTAAGAAATTTTTGATGATTTTTGAACAACTAAAATTTTAATGTTTATATGTATTTTTTTAACAATTATTTTTTGATTTTTTGTTATTATTCAAGTTATGATTTGCCAAATCTCACAACTATTTATACAAAATACTAAGGATTGTAATGGTAAGGATCAATAAAACGAGTCTCACTGAAACAAGATGACCACTCTTGGTTAACAATTACAATGGTTAACTAAGAGTTATAACTATTAACACTAAGAATTACAATTGTTAACACTAATAGTTACAACAGTTAGCCAAACATTATAATAATTAATCACCAATGGCTTTAATCACAGTGTTACAATGGTTTATCACCAAACGTTGTAACGATTTATCACTAATAGGTACAATTATAATTGTTCATATAAAAAATTGTAATACTTAACTTAAACGGTTGTAAGAATTCATTTAAATTTCCAACAATTCTCTCATATTTAAGTGTAATCGCATATTTAATAAATAATTAATACATATATCAAATTCATGCATAAATGAAAATATTTTAAGAATTAAAATTTTATTTTAATGCACGAAAGTCAATGTCCTATAAATTAAATCTTTCAATTCATTTTGGGCACATGAGAATAATATACACATGTGTTTTTACACTATTATAAACTATGTGTATTATCTATTCATGAGAATATACAAAGACAAGTCTCAGCTTTTTAAAGCGTCATCACTTCTCACTCATATAGGTAAATACTTTCAATTATTTACTTGCAAATGCAGTTTTTCAAAATATTTATTAAAAATAAAATTTTAATATATATGTTTCTTGCATGTCCAAGCACAAACTTTATAATGTTATAAAAATATGATTCAATCTTTAAGTATAGATTTTTCATATTGAATTCAGCCTTTAACATTATATTAGAGGGGAATTGGGTCTTTCATAATTAAAATTTTTAAATAAACTTTAAATTCATCACTTTAACATATTTAGTTAACAAGTCTCCGTGAGTGATCAACTCATATGTTGCGTTATATTTAACTCCAAGGTGTTTCTAATGTGTTTTTACTTGCATGTACGATTTAAATTTCAAGAATCACATCTACTTCTCTCACATCTTTTATTGCAAAATTTGATGACAAAAATATACTTTTGTAAGCTCTTCTTACCTGAGGCCAGTATAAAAAATCAACATGTCAACAACATATAAGAAAATAATATTACCATTATTGGGCTCGTCAATTAACAATATAAACATATATTATAATGGTTTAACTTGAAACTATTTGATAAGACAACTTCGTCAAATCTTTGATTCTATTGTTTAGGTCTTTGTTTTAGTACATAGTGACTTTATCAAAATTTATACATTTTCAATGACATTACGTTTGCTCCTTTTTTGTAACATTCTGTTCGCATCTTTTTGACAATTTTACATTTACACTTTTGGTGATATTATATATATACCCGTTCGGTGAAGTTATGTTCGCACTTTTTCAGTGATGATGCATTCTCACACTTTTAGTGACAACAATTTACATCCCTTTGGTGACAACAAGTTTTCACCCATTGGTAACGATAAATTTGCAACTCTTTGGTGATAATATGTCGCACATCTTCATTCACGACATGTTCGTACCTTTTCAGACACAACAAATTCACACCGCTTCGGATATGGTATGTTTGCATCCCTTCAGACATGAAATGTTTGTATCCCATGGATGACGATCCATTCACACCTCTTCGGTCACACCATATTTGCACCTCTTAATTGATGATCCATTTGCACCCTTTGGGTGACGATTCGTTTGTACCTCTCTGGTGACAAACTGTTTGCATCCTTTCGGTGATAACCTGTTTGCACTCGTTTGGTGATGTTCTGTTCGCATTTCTTTGGTGACAATCTGCTCGCATTTATTTAGTCATGCTACCCCTTCGATTACAACACGTTTGCACTTCTGTAGTGATGATACATTCACACCTATTTGGTGATGACACGTTCGTACCTCTTCGGTCACAACATTTGCACATCTTCAAAATATCATAAAGTTATTAATGTTTGCTAAAACAATAAATAAATTTATAGAAGAGATCTTAACAGCTCTTTGATATTTTGTTTGATTATAGTATTTAAGGTATGTGTCATATTCTATACACTTAGAAAATTATATCATTTTAGTAAGAAATGCGGAAATAGCGAACAACGATGATGAAAAAAAACATGCAGAAGTGGCAAACAATATATGTATTTGTGAAAATATGCAATTTCTAAATGGGTGTATATTTAAAAAAGTGTTGGTTCACAAAAGAAACAAAAAGACACTTTTTGCATTAGTAATTTGATGAACTTATACTTTTATTTTATCTAACTAATTTATATCAATTAGATTGCATAACCAAAACAAACTTAACAATAGGATTTTAGTTAAACACTTTTATTTATTAATCAATTAAAAGAATATATCGTTCAAAATTAAAAGTATGTGAAAATATGTGTTGTTCAGAAAATTAAGAAAATATATGAAAAAGTGTTTCATGCAAAATTTAAAAAGGTGTGTAAAAAATGCATTATTCAAAAAATTAAAAAATATATTTAAGAGGTACATTGGAAAAACACACGTTCTTTGCTAAAATATTTTGATGATGTCCTATCTTATATAAAAAAGAAAAAAATTATCCTTTAAATTATAAAAATGAGATAAATTGAACTGTTGAATATAATTTTTTTCTGTAAAATATGATGACTTCAACAGTGGATGTTTGCTAATATGTATAAATTTTGAATAGAAGTTGAACCAATAGATTTGATTTTTCTCTTATTTTTCTTTTTAATGATAAAAACTCTTTTGAAGACATGTGAATAAAAGTTGCTAACAACTTTTGAACATCTTTAATAGTGATATCTTAAACATTACCTCAGAAAAGAAATAGTTTTTTTAGGAAAACATAATATATTCAAAAGAAAACTATAAAATAATTGTGACTCGTTAATTTAGAAGTGAGTATTAAATTTCTTTAAAAAATTGTAATAAAATTATTCAAATACATAAATTTTAAAAAATAAAAAAAATTGTAGTGTTTAGTTTGGAAATTCACTAGAGATATTTTGGTAATAAAAATTCTCTTACAGCAACTTGATTTTTTTTTTTTACACTATATATTTAACTTTCAATGAGCATTTTTAATGTAGGGATTTTAATTTAAACTCACCCCTAATCATAATGCTTATAAAAAAAGATATTTATGCCACGTAGCTGAAGAAAGTTCTAGTAGGACTGGTCGAGATGGTGGGGAACACAAAATTAATCATAAAATTAAAAAGAATTTAAGCTAAACTCTATTTTGTAAAACATAACAACAACAAAGTTGATAGTTGGACTGTTTTCTTTTTACTAACTTGTTGTGTTATATGTGGAATATAAGAAAATCAGAAGGAACATGGTTCAGTTGTTTATTGTTTTGTCACTTTCATTTGAATAAATGTTGTTTTCTCCTCATTATAAATCAAATAAGGAACATAAAACTGTACGAGTATATAATCGAATGATAATAGAAAAAAAAATTGGGCTGTAATGACAATGACAACTTATACAACAAATTAATCACTTGGGGCAAAATGAATGAGACTTTTATATTGACAAGATGTAAACACAAACTTTAAATCGAATTTGATAAGAGTGTTTGAGGTTTAGCTAATATAGAAGACATAAATGAGAATGGACCTCGCAACTTTCTTATCTTTCATGAGTAGACCTACAAAAAGCATGGAAGAGAGAGTGTATCGTCGGTCGATCATTGTTTAATCTGAACTCAACAAATACAGGAAGTAAATACAAATTTAATGATAACTTATTTGAAATATGTTTATTGACTTGATTAAAAATGATTACAAAAGAAAAGATTAAAAAATAGTAAAGTGTTTGATGAATTTTGAAAAAACAATAAGTGGTAAAACTTAGTTCTTATGTTGAATAGTGTGTTTTGTGAATGTCTATTTTCATTTTTGATTTCCTATAGTCGATTTCTTTTCTTATTTTTTCCAAGTCCGCGTATTTGTTGACTGTCCATTTGACTAAATGGACGGAGTTCAATTTATTTGATAGATATTGTTCGAGAGATGTAATCTATCCCAACAATAAGTCTTCCAATTTATCGTGAAAGCTAAGCCGATCTCAATGAATTTATAAGAGTAGGTTATAAACGTAAAGAATTCGACATTGAATAGGTACTAAAAGTAAAGAACTCGACATTTTTTTCTTCAAAAATAAGTTTTGCTTCCATGTCAGCGTATTTGGTAAATTTTAATATGTTTCACGGTAAACTGTCTTAGATTCCAGTTTAAATTGATTATACCGCTTTAGTTGATAAACCATATTCTGATTTACTCTGAGAAGTGGAATCATTGCTCTTGAAAATGCAGAAAATCGGTCCGCCGTTTTAGATTTTATAGACCTAACATTGGTGTTTCTTCGTTTATTGTGTTGTATCTCCATAAATAGAGAATCATCTTCCCATTTCCTCACTTCTCTTAGCAGTTAAAGGTAGTTGTCTCTCAAACTCGCTCCCTCTTTTTATTGCATTTAATTTATTTTTTGATATGTTACGGTAGATTAGCTCAATTTCTTTGATTTGTGTCGTGTTCTTCAGCTGTTCTTCTTCAGAAAATAGCTTCAAAATCCAAAAATGCTTGAGATAAAGGAAAGAAAAGATTACTTTCCCAAGTCCATATCCATATTTTTCCGGCGAATCTAGTCATGTTGATGATCCAGTGAGAATTCATCAAAACGCCTTGAGAGATACTATTGGGTTAGACTTCGATCAACTCTAGATGGTTCGTCGTGCCGAAAATGCGTTCAGAGAAAATGAGGAGGGTAAATATGCAGTAGACGATCTTGTGGAGGAAGCTCCTAACGTCGGTTCTGATCCTGAAAGTGTCTAGAGGAAGTTCAACATTTTTGAACAACTCAGTGTACCTAGTACACCTCAATTGGAGTGGACGCTTTGTATACCAACCAAGATTCATGAGTTTAATATCCATCCATTAATTATTAAAGGACATAATTGGATGGACATTTAATCAACCTTGTTAAATTTTAGAGGAACTCAACGTCTCTCCTGATTTTACATTCATCATTCTGAGACCCGATCAACGTTTGTGGACTCCTACGGGGTATTTTTGCGTATACGAGTCTTGATTCTAAAAGGACGCCAAGCTGTGGTTCCCGATTCTGTGCAACATCACGTCTTACTCTAACCGATGCGACATCACATTGTCATTACTGATGACTTGAGCAATTAGAATAAGGTAGTGTTGATGGTATTAGCCGCTGAGATAAAAATTTCAATGAAAATCAAGGTCTTCGAGGAAATTAGAACTATTATGGTGAAGCAAAAGGTTATATTTATACGAAGATGAGGACCGAGCATAGTATTATGACTGGTCATCCTTCTAAAACTCGTGACTAGTCTTGGTATTACTTTTATGTTATAATCAACTGAGTAGCTTTAGCAGAACCTCTAGTTGGTCCTCAAGTGTTGTGGATTCCAAAATCGTTAGATAAACAAAGTCATACCTCTTTCAGCAAAGTTATCTTTTCGGTTCTTATAATCTTCTTTTTATATTTTTTTTTATTTTGGCATCCTAACACAATATCATATCCAGATAAAAAAATTCCAAGATGTTGTATAAGTTTGGCCTCTCAGTCATAAAATTTGGCCGGAGATCAACAAGGAAAAGATCAGATAAAGTCTTAGTCGTATAGCAAAAGGTAATACCCTCCGCCGAATTATCATTTCTTGTTAATCTTCTCTCCTACTTAACCAATTCTGCCTTTTGTTCCTTGTCAGTGGACTGGCTGCCAACATCCCATGCTCAAAAGATCGTGGGAAAAGACCAAAAGATTTGAAGGACATCCTCCAGTGTGACGCTTTTGTTGACGTACAAGTTTGCTTGGAAGAGAATATGTATCCAAAGTGCACTTGCAAAGAGCTTACACTGTTGTGGTGTCTGAAACATGCACCTTGAAGACCAATCCTTTGAATTTCTCCATGAACTCCACGAGTATTTCTTTTGTGGCTTGCAGCATCTTCCATAGGTCAGTTTTTGAGGTTCCTTACCGGATAAACATTTAGTAACACTTGAGGAACTCGGTCGATAGATCACAGAAATTATTGAGGGAATTCTCTAAGAGCCTTGAGAAACATGTCAAAATTGGTTTGTTAAGGCTTTCTACGAACAACTGACAGTATCCCACACCTTTTTCCTCAACCGTAAATTGTGCTTGTCTCATGGTTATGTTGAACACAATCATGCGATTGGTGGGATAAGAATCCCCTGAGAAAGATGTGATTCTCAGCTTGTATGTATGATGAACTCGGATGTTGGTGAATTTCTTTGAAAAGGGGGGTTATTTGTTTTACGGAGAGAATGCACTTTATCTCGAGAGCTAAACTCGTTACTTTGTGGATCTTTGAAGTGATATCATGTATAGAATTATGGAGAACAGTGATATACTGGTTTGTTGTTGATCGACTCCCTGACCCGCCATAACATTTGTTTGGAAGTATAAATGCCTTAGTGTCTCAAGTTTATTGTCGTCGGTAGAAGGTAGCGTGATGGCTGCAACTATGAAACTAAGGCAATCTTTGGTTTCTTTTTTTGCAGTTTCTTGTTGATTAAAGCGCTCCATCAAGTCTTTTATCATAGTTATCATGGTAACGATAGTTGTAATCGACAAAGGTAATCCATGTGTCTGTGAGATCGTCTACACACATAGTTCTCTTTCTTAAGTAATCTGAATTCGATAGTGCATACCAGGACTAAGCACAAATTTGATGGTGAGTTATTCTAAAGACGTTTATTAATTGATCAAAGGTGATTATAAAAGGAAATACTAAGAAATCTTAATTTTTTTTATGAACTCGGCAAGAACAATAAGTGGTAAAAACTCCTAGTTTCTGTGCCGAACAATGTGTGTTTGTGAATGTTTCTTCTCGTCCTCGATCTTTTTCTTTTATAGCAGGCTTCTTTTTTATTTCCTTTAAGTTGGTGTATTTGTTGAACGCTATTTGACAAAATAGATCTAATTCAATTTACTTGATATGCTTTATTTGAGGGATGTAATAAATCTATAATCATTACGATCTATCAACTAACCATTCCGCGTATATTAGATATTAGATCGATATATATTTTTTCTTGACTTGATTTGATTTGGTTCCATACATAGTTCCACGTTATATATGGTTCATCACTCATTATAAATAATATATATATTATACATCTACAAGTTCATATATTTTTATGCAAAATTTACAAATTACAAGCCTATACTGCTATACATAATTACCATAGTCTTATATTTTTTATAAAAATTAAAATATATAATAAATTTAACCCTAAAAAGGGAAAGCTGGAACAGTAATATAGTTTTAATGTGGCGGTTAGCCAGAAAAACAGCTACAACTAGATTACAGAAAAATCATAAAATGCAGATCTACACGAAAAGGAGAGGAGGTTGAGGAAAGAAGACAACTGGTGAATGCCATAACTTACAAATCAATTTACTAGTGACTTTATAAGGCTAGAGCGTCCAAGCCAGCTCAAGATCCACCTTCATAATCGATGAAGAAATCACCGACAAATTTGTCTCGCAGCCCCAAAGACATTGGTTTCAACGAGTAAAGCCAGCTTCAAAACCCTCACCACTGTCACTGCAAATGATTCGCTTATACGCAAGTCTGAGATTCTGCGAGCTCCCTCACTCCACGAAGAGGAGAAGAGATGGCTTCAGGTCGGAGATAAACAGCTCAAGGGGAACCGCCATCCCGCTTAAGAGATCCACCGCCATCAAAGCACAAACCCTTTAATTGGAGAAACAAACCCTAGCCTCGATGGCTAACTAGCGGTTTCTGGTGGTGTCTACATTGTCCCCCAACATAGGCGACCACCGTACTCCCAATGAGTCACCAGAGCGATAGAGATGTCGTAGGGGTCCTCCGCACCATGGACCCAACTGATTTGTTAAAAGGAAAAACGGACCACTGATAGTCACTGTTACAGCCAGTTGAGTGTAGATCCAAGAGGGGTGAGTCCTACGACCACCGACAAGGTTGTCGTACAACCTTCACCCAAAAAACCGGTTAATTTTTTTTAGAGAAAACTAGAGAGAGAGAGTGCATGGGGAACAAACAAAACTCAAATGCCACCTTTTCCTCTTGTCCTATATTTTTATAATCGTGTATATAGATGTACGGTTCATTATTCACTACATTGACTGCATTCCGAAGCTTTGTATCGCAAAATAATTTTATGGAAACCTTCTCTAGTTGCCATAATACACTATTGTTAGGGCTGAACACAAGGTGAGTACTCGCTATTTTAGGCGTACTTGATAATTAACTTGCCTTATAAAAGTAATATAGACTTGTATTTAACTTGTTAAAAATGAGTATTTGTTATCTCGAATACTTGATAAAAAATGAGTTACTTGCAAATTACTTGCCCATCTCTATAACTTATTACTTGCGAGTACTTGTAATGAGTATTTCAAATTATTTAAGAATTACTTACTAAATAATATTCAATTAGAAATGGACATGAAAATTTGTTTTAATTACTCTATTAAAAACAAAAGAATTAGTTAAAACAAAATATTTATGTATATTATAAAAAGAAAAATAAAGAAAACATGAATATTTCGATATAGAATAATTGTATACTTCTTACGATAACAAAAGTATTTTCTTTAGGCAAGTAATGGGTAGTATCAAGCCATATAGCTAAAAAAATTTAATACTTGTTATTTGTCTTGCTTGCAAGTACAAAATTTTACTATTTAATAATCAACTTGACGATAAGAAGTACATAGAAAATCAAGATGGATATGAAACAAATATAAGATAATTAACGAATATTTGTGTCCAGCCTTAAATGCAAGTTAAAAAAAGATAAATATTATTAGAAGGTAACAACCATTTAAAAGAGTATATAACAATTAACAAGGAGCAAGGAGCCAAGTAATGAACTAAATATTAAAAATATAATGATACTTAATATTTCACTTGATCTTATAAGTATTTAAAATTTTAGACTTATTACTTGTTTTTATAATGTCGAGTATTTAACTTTTTGAAACGGATATAAGTCATGTACCGAGTTTAAGCCGAATAACGAGTAATATGATGCTCAGGCCTAATTATTGTAATTAATAAAAAAAAAAAGACATTGTTTAGTTAGCCTTATGTCTCCAATTTATCGTTGGATGTAACTCGTAAATTGTCGTATACCACAAACTAGTTTTTTGGGTCAGCACATCATAAATGCAATCCTAGATATTGAGAATATATATGTATTCTAAGTTCCTTATACATACTTTTCTACACAGTTCGTATATTGTTGTATCAGTCTGATTGTACATCCGATAAGAAACAATGATGTATCTAAAATAAAACACGTATTAAACCAGTAAACCAAATAGAAATTATTAGAGTCCCAGAATTAGAGTAAAGTGTTCATCTTTTTGTGTCAACGGTACGTCGTGCTGGACTGGATGGCTGTAGACATATAGTGCACTGAAACTTATTTGTACGTTAGATTAGATTCTCAAACACGTGATCCACTTCTCTGTTTCCATACACATAAAGAGCATGCCTATGTACATTCAGTTTCCCAATATTAACCTCGTTACATATGTGCACTTTCGCTTCCCTTTTACTATTATCATTTATTCATATGTATGTAGTTTACATTTTTTTTTTTGGTAAAATTATGTAGTTTACATTTTGATAACTTATCCAACTTTATACTTCACAAAAAAAAAAAGAGTTTGGTTTACATATTTTTTTTAACAAAGGAACATGATTATGTGCAGTATGTATGTATATTGCTAGAACTAAATGGTGATTGTTTTGCTGAGCATGATTAACCCCGGGTTCTTAGGGTGGGGTTCTTACCGTAATTTAAGAACCGATTCTTAACTTTAACAAAGAAAAAGTTAAGAACCGGTTCTTAAATGTCTTACTTAAGAATCTGGGGTTAATCATGATCTTACCAGTTACTGATACGGCAAAGGGTGCACCATTTATATTTTATCTGTCGGTAAAACGATATAGTAAAACCAGAGCAAGGGGAAAACGGTATAAAATGTAGACCAAATAAATTCTCGTTCTATATTTTTTCCGATACAACTTTTCATCGTTCTCTCGAATACTCTTAATTAAAATTTATCAAACCCAGTTTTTTTTGGCTAATCAAAAATACAGAAGCAATATTTTGTTTTGTTTTTAGCGAGGCGTTAAATTAATAAACATTTTTCATTAGCTGGTTTGAGTTACTTTTGATCTTATTGAAAAAAAAAACAAGTGGCTCCATCTAAAGCGGAGGGGGATGCAATATACTGACCGGACTATATAGGGTGGTAGGTCGGGGCTACTAGATAGCTAGGTAAAATATAACACGTGGCACATAGTGAATGGAGGTGTACTGTAGATAACATAAGGATCACCCCAGGAGAATATGGTCCCCATAACTTGATATGGAACAGACACACAATCAGTAGTCAGCAGGACCGTTCTGATTTCATGCGTTTGTGATTGTATTTGTAGTTATGGTTCTCTGTTATTTAGTTATTTATTTAGTTTTCATTATTTCAGATATTATATTTTATATTCAGATCTATCATCATCATATAACCACTATTGCATATAACCACCATTTCATTGCGTATTTCTTAATTGAGATATACTTTGGATTTTGTTTTGAAAAAACTTTAGCACTAATTGTCAAAGAAAAACTTTAGCACTAATGATCCTCCATCTCTCTTTTTATTAAACTTTATTTAATATAAGGGGAGGAAATAAAAGTGGTTCCGAGGAATCCATGGGAAATGTAGTTGAAGCTCATAATTTCCATGGCCCCTCCTAATTTCCACTACGATATTACTAATGTTTTCTTTCTCCTTTTTTTTGTATATCTTTAAACCTTACTACAGTTTATTATATATAAAACTTATAATCTAACTTATCAATGTAATAAAAAGATTTAAAAGGTATGCAGGTGGGCTTCTCTTAGGGCTGGGTAATTAGGGAACCAATCGGGTTTCAGTTTGGATTCAATCGAATTTTAAGTTTTCAGGTTTACAAAATTAGCTTATTCGAATATTATAAAAATTCAGTTTAAATCCGATTGAGGTTTAGTTGGGTTCAGTTCGAGTTCAATAACATGTACAATAACCAAGTAAACTTAGTATACTTTCTGTTCTTAAAGTTTTTTTAATTCTAAAACACTAATTGTACTTGGTTGGATCCAAATGTACTGTATCTGTATGCATCAGTAATTGCCGGTATAGTACTTGAAAAACTTCAACATGTCTTATGCTCAAATGCACAGATCATGGCTAACCAAAAGACCCATGTTTACAAAAATCAGACACAAAGAAACTCGTAAATGATAAAGGACAATCAAGCTTAGAAGTAGAATAAATGTAATTCCTTATATATTATTTGAGAAGCATTATAATATTTTAGATATGTTATGTGTCATCACCAAAAATGATTTTTTGAAACCTTAAAGGAATATTTTGTCTCATATAAATATATACTAAATTTTTAATTAAACTAACCATAAAATTAATTATTAATGTTATTTATTATTTCATAAATAAAACTAGTGAATTGCCTAATATGGCTAAAGTATATATGACAATAAAGATTTTGAATAATAAAAATTTGTGTATCCTCTATCACTTTTGTTTAATTTTGTATTATTAAATAAATTAAATAATCACATTAATAATAAAATAAAAATTTAGATTTTTCATATATGTTATATTTTAAATTTTTTAAAACAACTATAAATTACTAAAATTGTTAAGAGTTCCACATTAAAAATTTTGTGATCAATGGCTAAATTTTTTTGGGGCTTTTTTCAAAAGTGACTCAAAACTTGAACTCAATTGCAAAACCAACCCATGGTTTTTTGAAATTTTCACATTTCCTTTTCACCCTAGAAGTTCGGATAATTCACGAAAATGCCATTACTTTTTTTTTTGAAAATGATTGTATTACTATATCATCCTCATCTTCATCAAGTATTTACAATATTGTCATTGGCTTCAATACACCAACCACCATGAACAACCAATTTGAAGCTTTTAATGCTTCTAAAATCAACATCTACATCTTTATATACTTATTTCTTACACACACAAACTATTTTCCTTTCACTTTCTCTCTTATTACTTCCCAAAATCCCAACTTTTTGATTTTAATATTTATAAACTTATTAATGTTACTAAAATTCATGATTCTTGGTCAAGAACAAGTATGTAACTTTCACTAAGAAATGATATGTACTTGGAGAAGTTAAACATGAATCTCACCAAATTTAAGAAGAATTTTTTTTTTCCAGATCTGGTTCGTGGAGAAGACTAAACTGAAAGTCTTCTCCACCGAGAAGACTTACAGGGAAGTCTTCTAGGAAGTCTTCCAGCAGAAGACTTCCCTGTAAGTCTTCTAGCTTTATTTTTTTGTGATTTTGGTCTTCTGTTGGAAGTCTTCTATCGAGAAGACTTCCTGGAAGTCTTCCACAGAAAGTCAAATTTCTGACACAATTTGGTCAATTGCAAAACTAACCTATTTTTCGAGAAGACTTACATGGAAGTCTTCTCATTTTTCTCGAGAAGACTTACATGGAAGTCTTCTCTGGAAGTCTTCATTTCTAAATTTACAATTGCAAAAATGACCTTTCCGGAAGACTTCCTAGAAGTCTTCTAGCAGAAGAAGACTTCCGTGGAAGTCTTCTACCAAAAGAAGACTTCCGTGGAAGTCTTCTCAGGAAGACTTACATGTAAGTCTTCTAGTACATTATATGCTAGAAGACTTCCATAAAGTCTTCTATTACATTATATGCTAGAAGACTTTCCAAAAACTTATAGAAATTTTTTAAATTTTATAAAAAATTTCTTCCGAAAATTCTCAGAAAACTTCAAGTGAAAATTTATATTTTGTGAATTTGATTAAGTTTTCTTAAAAAAATTTCCTTTTAATTTTAGTAAATTTAACTAAGTTTTTGTGTTGTTGTGTTATGTTATAAGTGTTAGATAATGTTGTAGACATTATGTTGTAGACATGAACATATTTACCAAAAAAATTTCATTGAACATATTTATCTTTTTTTTTTACAAGATAATGTTGTAGACATGAACATATTTACCAAAAAAAATTCATTGACATCTCTTCAAATTTATAAAATAATCCACAAATAAAAGATTACACATACAAATAAAAAATAAATCATAAACAAAATTATTACACATGTACATTATGTTAGAAGACTTTCAGAAAGTTTTCTTTTACATTATGTTAGAAAACTTTCAGAAAGTCTTCTGATAAAGTCTTCTAACATATAATGGACTGGAAGACTTTCTGGAAGTCTTCCCACAGAGAACAAAGTCTTCTCAAAAGTCTTCTCAAAAGTCTTCTAAAATCTGACTCAGATCTGAAAAACCTGCATATCCAAAAAAATTCAAATATCCTCAAAACAAAGAAAAAGAGTAGAATATGAGATATATCTATCTTTTTAGAATATACAAAAATAAATATACATCATATATATATATATATATATATATATATATATATACCTTTAAAGGAGTAGAAGATGAGAACCAAAAAATCTGCAAAACATGATAAATTAGTGAGAAGACATGAGATAAAAATAAAAAATTTATATAAAGTTTGTTCTTTTTCAAGTTCAAAAATATTAGAAAGAGGTTAGAGAGTTTTAGTTTGGGAAAAAGGTAAGAATTTTAAGCAATAAGAAGTTACAAATGATGTAAATCAGACATGAAAACTTACTAAAACACTCAAATACATTATGAAAGAGGAGACATGGGAGAAGATTTCGTCAGAAGACAATCATAAAGTCTTCCAGATCTGAAAACTTGCAAATCCAAAGAGTAAAAGATGAGAACTATATAAAAGAGATTAGAGAGAGGTTTGAGAGTTTTAGAGTGAGAAACATTACATTTTCTTGCAGCAATTTGAGAGGAAGAGAGAGAATGTGTAAACTTTCTTTATATAGAGGGAGACAAAAATTGTAATTAGGTTAAATATTTTCGATTCAGAAGACTTTCAGGTAAGTCTTCTGAGAAGACTTNTTGAGAGTTTTAGAGTGAGAAACATTACATTTTCTTGCAGCAATTTGAGAGGAAGAGAGAGAATGTGTAAACTTTCTTTATATAGAGGGAGACAAAAATTGTAATTAGGTTAAATATTTTCGATTCAGAAGACTTTCAGGTAAGTCTTCTGAGAAGACTTTCAGGTAAGTCTTCTGAGAAGACTTTCAGGTAAGTCTTCTGAGAAGACTTCCAGGTAAGTCTTCTGAGAAGACTTCCATGTAAGTCTTCTGAGAAGACTTCCAGGGAAGTCTTCTGAGAAGACAGAAGACTTTCTGGGAAGACAGAAGACTTTCTGGGAAGACAGAAGACTTTCTGGGAAGACATAAGACTTTCTGGGAAAACAGAAGACTTTCTGGGAAAACAGAAGACTTTCCTGAAAGTCTTCTACCCCTTGAATTTACTATTCGCCCGGAAGACTTACATGTAAGTCTTCTGGCGTAATATATTTTAGTAGACTTAAGTCTTCTAATACCTTAAACTAAATAACAAACTAAATATCAATAAACACTTCACTAAACTTAAAATCAACTCCAAAACTATTTAATATACACAAAACTAAACAAATATATGTAAAAAATGACTTTTCAAAAAAATTGGTTAGGCTTCCAAAATCTAACCCTAAAGATACATACAATACTATGACATATGTTTCCAAACCCTAGACCAAAGAATATCAAAAGATGATACATTCACTCATCTATGTTGAGAACAATTCAATTTTATTAGATTTTAATTTATATCATTTACAAATGTTTATTATTACATGATTTAGATTTTTCCTCCATAAAAATATTTTTTTATATAATTTATAAATTATTTTTAAAATTTACTAAGCGAGAAGACTTACATGTAAGTCTTCTCAGAAGACTTACAAAATCACAGAAGACTTAAAAAGACAGAAGACTTAAATATGCTATAAAGGTAAAAACGCATATAGTTTTTTTTTTTTTGGTCATAAGGAGGTTGTTGTAATTTCACTACCATTTTAGGTTACTTTTGCATTTGATTGATGTTTGGGTACACTTTTGCATTTGAATTCAAGTTTTAGGTTGGTTTTGGCAATTTTCCCATTTTTTATAACAAAATACAAATGATTAAATCATATGAGTAGAAAATATTATTTAATAAATATATAGATTACTATATATATATATAATATTTTAAATCAAAATATATAATATAAAAATGCATAAATATTTTAATTTTAAAATTTCCTTTGAACAAATATTGAAAGCTTAATGTTTTAATTTCAAACTTTGATTTAAATTTTTTAAACATGATTATAAATTATTAAAACTATTAAATGACCCACCTTAAATTTTTTGTTATGAGTGATTAAAATTTTATTATAAAAAAATACAAATGATAGTCAAATCATATGAGTATAAAGCCTCATTTAATAGAGTCATATTAAAAATATATTATATATCCATATTAATGTCATTTAAATTTGAACATATAACATATAAAATTGATAAAATAGATTGTTGAATTTATTTACTATAAGAGGTTATAAACAAACAAGAGTGATTGTTTTGATTTATGTGCCCGCACCAATTTAATTATATATGTAATAATTACTGATTTTTAAATTATTTAATATATATTTATTATTTTATAATATATAAAAATATAAAATAAATAATAGTATGTAAAAATAATTTGTATATACAGTGTTCATCCACACAAGGTGTAGGCCGTAAGCTAGTACTTTAATAAAACGAAAACCATAAAAAAAAACACCACTATTGAAATGAAAACGAAGTAAAGTTCATGATCAAATGAAAACCAAACAAAAAAGAAATATTATTTAATGATATGAAAACCAACTCTATCAAACTTGAAGAGAGTATAAGTTGAAGAAACATACATTTTTTAAGCCTATCAAATATTTCAACATTAACTAGGATTTTTTCATTTGCGATGATATTTTCACCTCTGACTATGAAATATAAATGCATCCATTGAATAGGTAACTTGCAAAACAATATTTGGGTGGAGAAAAAGTAGTATTCACATATTTCCGGTGTTTTAAGTATATTTTAAATATTTCAAATATTTATCATTTGTTTATTTTTGAAGATTTTCAAGTATTTGAACAATCCTGCGTATTTTGGAGTATATGAATATTTTGAAATATAATATACGATAATTCTCTAAAAAATCTATTTTTAAGTTTTTGTCACAAAAATAGCACTCGAGAAAAAATGACAAAAATAATCTCTTTGGTTTTCAAAATTTTTTTTTAAATTCTTTTTTTTTTAAAAAAAAATTTGAAACCCTAACCCCAAACTCAACCTTTTTAGCTTTAATCCCTAAATCTACATTACTTAACCATATGAGTATAAGTGTTTATTTACCTCTTTAATGAAATATTTTGGTAGGCTTCGCACCTTCATTTATATCTGGCCAAGTTCCAAATTAAAAAGCCTATTAAATTTGGAGGGCTGACGCAGGATGAGGAAGGCCCGACCCGCTAAAGGACAAAACTTGACGACAAAAGTGATATTTTGAACTAAATCCCATACTTGAAGGAAAGTTCTTGATCAGTCAACAAGTACGGATGATACAATCTGGCCATCATTTAATATCTTGAGACGAGGCGAATTGCATCTGCATCGCAAAAAATAGGTTACTTCAGCTGGCATAATCAATATATGATCTCGGTCTCAAGGACGGTAAGTTGTATTTTGTCGTATCTGAAGCACTTTTCACCTATAAAATGAGGTTTGGTAAGAAGCAGCTTTTCTCCCAAGAATTTCTAGAGAGAAGTTTTAGATAGATAAGCTAGAGACCTCGATGTTCAGTATTCGATCATCGAACTGGCCTTGCATTTGTAACTTATTTTTTTATTCTGATTTATTTCTAATATAATTCAGATTTCCAACCTTCTTTGTCTTTAATCTGCTCACTTAACACTTAATCAAACTTCACATTCAACAACATGGTTTATATATTTTGACAAATGTAGTTTATATACTTTCTCAATTTTTATATATACTAGATCCGTGTCCGCGCTACGCACGGATTATATATACAAAATATTTTAATTTTTGAATTATATTCAAACATAAATAGTATTTATAATATTTGGATAAAATAACTGAATATGTATATTTAAAAGAAATGCGATGCTTAGAAGAAAAAAGATTTAAGATACATATATCATCCAAATAATTTGGTACACTATAAATAATTAAATAGATAAAATTTGTGATATATTTAAAGAAAATATGACATTGTTTTAAAGAAGTTTAAAACATAAATTATCTAAATATTTTATTTATAAATTTATTTCATGACATGTATAGTGTAAATGATTTAATTAGATACGTATGTGTCAATTAATTTGTTTATATGGCATAGATCAATCCAATAAAACCAAACTAATCAAAATTAAACCAAAATTGAAAAATAATTTAGTATTAATAAAACAATATCACAATTTAATTTTAGTCATGATCATTTGGTTAATGCTTATGACCAGAACCTGATATTTCTGATTTTCATGCTTTGTAATTGCTCTAGATCAGCCGCCAAGTTGCCTTAATAAGCTTGACCAGGGACGGACATACGTTACAACGAACAGGGTCACATGCCCCCTACTTAAGTTTGATTTTCTTTAAACAATCTTCTTTAACCGAACTCAATTTTTTTGAAATTGCCCCTGACTAACTCAAAATTTATATTGATGCCCCCTATTAAAATCTCTCCTAGATCCGCCGCTGAGCTTGACCATAGTTGATATACATTAAATTTTTAAATTAGATGAACTGATGGTTTAACATTTAAAAGCTGATTGGTATATGTATGTGTTTAGAGGCAAATCAATAATCAAAGGATTGTTTATATCTTTTTTTTGTATTGCCTTAATGTGTAGAGAACGTGTAAATATGAAATGAATGTGAACTGAGAGACAAACCATGAGCTATAGCATATAGCTCAATAAATTTCCAGAACGTATATAGTCTATTTGTACTATAGTATTATGACATATTCAGTAAATAAAAAAACTGAAAATTGAATCACAAACTAGTTTTGATCTAATTGACGTAATTTAATATCTTCAGGATTGATTTCTCCTTCATGATGAAAGCTTCATCTTTGTCTTCATTACTTTGTTTCTAATGAAGGCACATGAATCTCCGTAGTGACGTCTACATTTTTCTGTTGAGCTACTACACTTTGATGCCGCCAGTTCACCTTTTGTGAGCCTTAAGCCTAGCTATAAGTAGACCAACCTAGCTCTTCTCTCCATTTCCTGTTCGCAGAGTAATGGGCTCTCCAACTCACCTAAGGCAGTCTCTAACAGATTTGGCTCAAAGCAGCAGTAGGAGACTTCATCAATAACTGGCATGTCAATTGTCAACAATGAAAGAATTAACCAATTAGACACTCCAAGTTCACGTTATGCAACAACTCAAAACATACTATGTTAATGCCTTCAACACGCGAACAAAGAGACAAAATCACATTCATCTTCGATAGTGTCTATGACATATCATAACAACTTTTGTAACTGGTAAGAGATAAACAAAAGGTACATATGTGTTCTTCATGGTCATGACTTCCTCCACAAATTTGCCTTTAACCCATTTTTGTTGCTGAAAACACTAAAATCAAATCATTGAACATTAGAAAAGTGCAACGTCACATTATTATTCCCATACAAATCTAATTATAACCTTTCAGCAGAATCTTTTCATCTTCATTATGAAGTTCACAAACATAAGACATATCACTGGAAAAAAGAATAATATTTCACAAAGTTTTTAAATTTACGATGAATCATAAGAAACATCACCATAAATATATAATATGCAGTCGCAGTTAAAATTTAGAGGGTGAAATACTGTAAATGAAGATGCATAGTGGAGACACAACCAAAGGTCTTGAAGCGAGCATTGACAATGGCTTTCTCACTGGTTGCATATCAAATTTAAATTATAAAGGATTTCATTCTAAAAAATATAAAATGCAATAATTCTATAATACATAAATCAATGTTGTTAGTGATGGCTTTCTCCGGGAATCAATGAGGTGAGAACTCAAAAGAAGAGATGGAGAGTGTTTGGAAGAGGTCAATATATAATGGTGGAGGATCCAACAGGTAGAGAAAGAGAAGAAGTTGAAAAAATTTGCTATTAATGGGGAGAACTCAGCCGATGAGAAACCGAAGAGAGGCATCGATTTATAGATTTAATTTTATTGTTCATCGATTTTCTTTAAAACTTTGAATGAGTTGTTATTTTGATTAGTTCTTAATATTTTGGCTGAGGTGGACATCTTCAAAATTGAACTTCCAATTTAGTTCTTATTATATACTCTCTCCGTTTCGCAAAGAGTGTCGTTTTAGAGAAAAATTTTCGTTACAAAATAAGTGTCGTTTTAGGATTTCAATGCAGAATTTATTGATTTTATTTTATAGTTTAATTTTCTATTGGTTGAAATATGATTAAGTGTATGAGTAATGATGTTTTTCTATTGAAAATATGCAAAATTAAATGTTTTTTTAATCTGTGTGCAAAAAGCTAAAACGACACTTATTATGAAACAGATGGAGTAGTATAGATACTCACTTAAATTTTATAGTTCCACATTTTGTTTTGTTTAATATATACACACTCGACATTGATGTCTCGAGTTACACACATATTTCTGTAAATACTACTTGTGGGGGTGAAGTTAATAGATATGACATTAAATACAAGAAGACACAATTGGGCATTACGCATTAGAGAATGAAAGAGAAATGAACTTATTTGTGGTTAGGCTGATGGGTGGATGTTGTGGGACTCCACAATATCTTCATCATTAAAGTTTGACACTATTGGTTACCTATTTTATATCCCCACAGTCCAAGCCCCGATTATTATGACTATTACGTATTAGGCAAATCCTTAGTTTTAATAGTCTTAACTTTTCTTAATTTTTTTTAACTTTTAAGTATCTTCATCATTAAATTTTTTTTTTAACTTTTCTTAATTATGACTATTACATATTAGATAAATATATCTATTTTATTTTTTTACAAATAGAGATTTTGAAGAAATATTATCATATTCAAACAATTCATGAAAGAAAATATAGGGTCTATGTAATATTTTTCTAGTTTAAATGATAAAAGAACATTATTATTATTATTTTAAAAATAAATATATATATATATATATACATATATATTATACAATATCAATTAAATGGAATTAGCATTCTTTTGGAATTTTAAAATGAAACTAAAAGACCAGTATTTGCATACACAGAAGAGAAATTACCTTGGATAGCCTCTTTTAGTTTGTTTGTCACAAAAATAGTTTTTAAGTAAGAAAATGGGGCAATTCTCTTAAATAGCCCTTTTTAAGTTTTTGTCACAAAAATAGCCCTCAAAAAATAAAATGACCAAAATAGACTTTTTTTTTTTTGAAATTTTGATTTTTTTTAATTTTTTTTTTTTAAATTTGAAACCCTAACCCCAAACCCACCCCTTTACTCTAAACCCTAAAGTCCAAATTAGTTAACCCTAGGGGTATAAATGCATATAAATGAATTTTTTAGCTTCTAAAAAAAACATTTTGGTCATTTTCTTCCTTAAAAGCTATTTTTGTGACCAAAATGTTTTTTTAGAAGCTAAAAAAATCATTTATATGCATTTATACCCCTAGGGTTAACTAATTTGCACTTTAGGGTTTAGAGTTAAGGGGTGGGTTTGGGGTTAGGGTTTCAAATTTCAAAAAGTTTAGTAATTCTCGATGCTTTTTTGCTAAAACAGTGATACTGTTTACTTTTCGTTTCTATTCATGTTGGGGTTATCATAATTAAAAATACGTCGAAAGGAATAACATGCATATCCCAGAAAAACTGGGAAGTACTATCGAAAATTTGGACTTCGATTAAAACTAGAAACCATACATTATTATAGTATGATATTAGTAACTACAACACACTAACCATCCAATAGTTATTTAAGTCACCTGAAGTTATTGTTTTATTATTTGCAGATACTTTCCCTGTAAATTAACATGTCAACATCATGATACGGCAATAATGACGTTCAACGCCGCTGAAGAAAGGTAAAAGGCCAAGAGATTCTTTTTTTTTCTTTTTCTTTTTTTGCCAAGAGATTCCTCTTTAATTGGTCTTCACCAACACAACGCAAACGCATTTTAATATATAATACGGCTAAGAATTTCTGTTTTTGTTTTTAACCGTCTAAATGACATCACTATCTTCTTATATATGTAGCATGAAAAATTTTCAGTTATCGGTCTTCCTCTATGTATAAAAGCACCTAAAATGTCGCAGCCAAACCATGTGTATAGGAATCAAACTGTGTACGTTTTATGCGTAACCATGTGTATAGGAATTAAAATTGTATACGTTTTATATATATATTCTTGTATCAATACTTTTGGATTATACAATTAACGGTTATAATAATTTATTCAATATAAAGACATATTTATTCTTCTTTGGTGTCTTAGAATTAGGGTATCTCGTGAGAATAAATATGGTCATGTGTAATTTAGTTTTTTTTTTTCGTGACAGGTCATGTGTAATTTAGTAAAACTAAAAACTACAAGATATAACGAAACTCTTTTTCTTGATTAAATTAGTAAGAGCAATAAATATGGCACTGTTTGCGGGTTCCATTGACACGTGGCGATCCGCGATTGGTTCTAGTTTTTTTTTTGTTTTTTTTTTTGTTTTTTTTTTAATTTGATTTTTTTGTTTTTTTTTAAATAAAAAAAACGAACCAATCGCGGATCGCCACGTGTCAGTGGAACCCGCAAACAGTGCAAGAAACTCTTAAGAACCAGTTTTTATTTAAGAGTTTTAAGAACCGGTTCTTACACTATTCATGGGACCCATCCCTCTAAGAACCCTTCTAAGAACCCCTTTAATCATGCTCTAAGACACTTTTGTTTTTGTTTATAGAGTGTCTAGCTAGTGTGGCTCACATAGATTGGCAACAAATCTCTAGTGATTCTGTCATTATTTAAATGATCTTAGTTTTGGATAAGCTTAGTTTTATACTCGATAATTATAACGCTGGACAGACATAAGGATCATAGCCAATCAAAGTATTATTATATTTGTCCCACGATTCCAACGGCGGTCTTTGTATATTTCCTGAGAAAAAATAATTCAGTGACAAAAAATAATTGGAATATTTTATTAGAATAATAAAAAGGAGAGAAAAGAACAAGATGATACTTTACAACTACCCCATCTTGTTATGTTTCACAAGTATTTTTATTGGTCGAATGTTCATTAGTATATTCTTTGGGAGTGTTAGTTTGATATTTTTCTGTATAAGTTTGTCCACTTTGCATACGTTGCAATTCATTTTCACATTTATATGTATATATAATTTGGTTGATATATATACTAATTTGTTTTTTTTTGTTTGAAAAATATACTTCTGATTTTTCTTGTATAGCGGCACTTCCAACACAGGGATCTACGTAAGTATTTTAGTAATAAAACAAAAAAAAATTACAAGATAAGAGACATTAAAATAGATTCTAATTAAATGGCTTTAAGAGAACTAAGAAGTCAGCGTGATCAAATAAACAGCCAAATGAGTAATTAAGAAATTGGGGAGTTAAATGTTGTTCTATTCATGATATACATGTGTTATATATATATATATATATATATATATATATTCAGAGTTTATAACAAATAATCGTTCTATTTTAAAATGATAAGTGCTTCACAGATTTCTAGAAATATAAGCAATGACTTCATAACCTTGTTTTATTATTATTAAGAACTAGTACATTTTAATAACGAATATTATAAAGGTAGTCTTAGAAAAATTTATTATAAAAAATTTCATAAAAAATACCTCAATTAATTTACCTTTTTAACACCTCATTTTTTTACTATCCAATTTAATACTTTAACTCATTACTTTGCTTCTTTAAAAACACAAGTTTTTAAAACTGTATCCATTTTAATATTCAAATTATGTTTATTTATATCAAAAATATAAATAAGTTTAAAATAAAATTAAAAATGTTTTCTAAAATTCACAAAAATCTTACAAAAATTATAGTTTTATTTTCAGTTTTAGAAATAAGATTAACAAAATATGGATAATCTTAAATTGTCTAATAAAAATTTAAAATTTAACATATCAATTTTTTTTTTTTGAAATAGAAAACAAATTTATTTTTTTCATCGAAATTAAGATTTTTAAAATTTAAAAATTTCTCCAAAATTTAGTTACTTTCTTTCTTAAAACTTTAAATAAAAGTAGTTTAATAAATATTATTTTTAGTTCTGGAGATTTTTTAAAACTTTATATGAAAGTAGTTTAATAAATATTCTTCTCGCAAGTTGGCACTTTTTGTAAAGAAAAGGAAAACATGGAACGTCTTTGATGTTTTATGATTTTGCACATAGATTAAAAAATATTATATTTTTTTATTTTATCTAAATAAAAATATCATTAATTATTTATCTAATTATAATTTAATCAATTATAAAATAGAATATATAATATTATTGGTCACTGAACATTAATTAATAAATTTTACATCAAAATTTAAAATATCATATAATTTAGAATAAATCTTTTTCTCTAAAATATTATATATAAAAAAATGGAGGGAGTATTCAATTTTGTTTATGTCGTGAGTTTTAAATTATTTGTTTTGATTATTAATACACTACAAGAAAACACGTTATTAGCGACGACGTATTTCGTAGTTAAATCCTCATAAAAGACCCTTTACGAAGAATTAACGACGAAATCCATTTCGTCGTTATACGTTTGTCGTAACATACATTTCCTCGCCAATTCATCGTAAAGTTATGAGGAAACATTTCCTCGTAAAAATCAGGTTACCAATTCGTCGTAAAACTTACGTAAATATTTTCTCGTAAGATACTCGTAAAGGTTTCCTCGTTATATCAGGAGACAATGAATCCATAAATATCAACAATTAGCAATGGGGCGATAATGACTCATCAGGAAAGGAAAACTTTCCTGGATACGGCTATGGAGCAAGCCTCATGAATCATCATGAAGGATACACATCTCCACTTTCTTGGGAAGTTTAACGCCTCCCTCACCAATCTCTCTCATTCCAACAGTATTGGACGCAAAACATCTATGATCACAAGAAATACTTTAGTTAAGAGAAACAAAAGGAATGGGTCAACGATTTAGCTCGGCAAACTCATCTACAAGATGCCAAAGCAAAGGGAAGCTAGAGATATCACCAATCTTCACAAATATGTATCTCATGTTCCAGCGTCTACCAAAGGGCGTACTACCCTTAACCTCCTTCAACGACTCCTCAACAATTGGCTTGCCTACGCGGGAGCGAATATGATATAATCCATTCTTGTTGGCCGAATGGGTGAGAATATGAATACAATACCTTGTATACACTGAGAGCAATGTTATGAAAGTCACCCAACGTTTGGATGGCAATCAAGGTTTCCAAGTCAAATGACTGAACTGCAAGAGAGAACTACCAAAATACGAGAAAACCTCAACTATCGGAGCAAGCATCTCTCCTCAAAATCTCACCTCCAAGAAAGCCTCAAAAGCTGCAATTTCATCTTTCCCTCTTTCATAAGTACGTTCTGACATGGTGAGACTCCACAAACTCATCAAAAGTGTCAGAGAGTATTTCATTTTAATCTCAGGGATCTCACTCTCCAATATCTTGGAACAAAGATCGATCCCCACACAACCTAGAAGATGATAATGCCTTAAGGGAGCTGCTGGAATAGCCACCTAATCAACTTCTATGACATTACCCAACGTTAGGGTAGGATAAGATAAAGGACTCCTAAAGAGCTGCTTTGGCCTCAAACGTCCACCCACAAATAATATAGGGTAAGAAGAAAAGCTTGGATAATCTTCCATCTCTTTGGGGCAGCAAAAACTAAATAACATGTGGTACATATAGCATGAATTCGACCACATCATATATACTGCATGGCCTATAAAATCAAGCCAAGGGTTTTCTGAAGTATCTTGCCCATCCAAACACGAGACGACCCACCTGTTATACGTCGTCAATATAAAAGGAAAGACGACAAAATCTAAATTTCCTTTGACATTTGAACCGATATTGCTTATTACAACGATAATATTCTACACAGAAGATAAACTAAAAAGCATGAAAGTCTTCCAAAGTCTTAATAAAAAAAGCTAGGATCAGAATATATATACCACATAGAATTTCATGCACAAGCTTTTCTACTGCTCCTGGGTCAAACTTTCTTTCTTACGACAGGAAGACAAACTTTGAAGATAATCTTTCTTGACAACTCATGCAAATCTATGTGACCATCAATAACCAAACTAAGGTCTCTACCCACTGTAGCACTCCACGAGTTTATCTATTGGCTCATGCCAAGATCTCCTGCTGGTTCATGCCAGGATCTCCTTGCCAAGATCTCCTGCTGGCTCATGCCAGGATCTTCTTCTCACAAACAGAAAGACTCCATGCTTGTAAAGAATATCAACATGATCTATCTATGCACCATATAGACCAGATAACTCCTATAACCTACAAGGCCATATTCCCACAAGGCCACACACCATCCATGTGCCATAAAACAAATTTTGTAGACCATTGTAATATGAACCCATGCCCACAAGTCCATTAAGATTGCTTGATCATACATGGCTCCGTGCTAAATGATTAGAGAGATCCCAATCTCTTCTGTCCTCATGCACCTTTGCAATGAAGCATCTCATGTTGGGTTTTTGATTAATGGTCCAGTCCAGGGAAATCTATGCAACCTCTAAGTAGCAAGTAGTGACGTCCTCCTCTTCACACCACCCACAAACTTGTTGTGAAATAACGATCCTGGTCGACCAAAAGACACAAGTTATCTCCCGATTTCAAATATAATTTTGGGACCAGATTGTTGGTATCAGAGGGTGCTGTTAATGTGTCCTAGCATAGAGAAGATAAGAAAAGGAAACTAAGAGGAGTAACCTTTCACTTGTGACTCGATCTGTCAAGAAGTTTTTCTTGGGTTTATCGCATGTAGTCTACTGGTTTTCTAGACTTCAAGATTTAGGTTCTTGATTTCCGGTGTTGGACTCCAGTTTTTCGGATTTCAGGTTTTAGTGATTTTTGCATTTCAGATGTGAAGCCTATACTTGTTTTGAGAGCTACATTTCAGGATTTCTGATTTCTGGTTCTTGGATTATCGATTGGTCTGCTTGGATATTATACACTAAGTTGCTTTCAGCCTACTGATTGTGTGATTGCTGTAGGGTTGTTGTCATATATATATATATTTGTTTTTTGTGTCGTGACAAGAAAACAAAGAAAGAAAATCACATAATCAGAATTTGAAAATAAAAGATGATGGTTGTTGGCAAAACTTTGAATAGTTTATAAGCTATTGATTTTAATTTTGCCAAATATGCTAGTTCAATTGAAAACACTAAAAACAAAAATTTAAAAATCACATAATCAGTGTTAGGGTAAATAAAGCATAGTTTGTCATGATATTATGGAAATATGAAGTAAAGTAGTAAATCCAGAAGAATAAATCAAAGATAGTGATTTATTGATCAATAGAGCATGAGTACAACATATCGTTTCGTAAACTCTAGTTCTAGCTGCCTGATTCTATAATCGAAAGTGAATAATGGTTGATCCCCCTTTTTTAGGGTTTACGAGTCTCTTTTATACTTTATCATAGTCGAAATCTAGGTTAGATCATTTCATATCCTGAAATATTGAAATGTCCCTCTTTAATAGAAGTTTTCCATTTTAATAGAAGGCGTTTAAGCAGAAAAACATGACCCAAAGGCCAGAAGACGTTTAAGCAGGAGAAGAAGTTTGGCGTCCTACTCTAAGCAAAAGGACTTGCTTCATAAATTAATTATTCTCAAAAGTTTGCCTCTTATCTCCTGAAATGGTATTTGAAATCGGGATATAACTTATGTCTTTCGGTCGACTAGGATCGTACCTTCACAACAAGTTTGTGTGTGTTGTAAGGAGCAGGACGTCGCTACGTAGAGGTAACACAGATTTCCTTGACCTTGACCATTCGAAAGGCCAACAGGAGATGCTTCATTGTGAAGGTGCATGATGATAGAAGAGATTGGAATCTCTTGAATAATTTAGTGCAGAGCCATGTATGATCAGATCATCTTAATAGACTTGTTGTCTTGGGTTCATATTACAATTGTTTGCGAAATCTATTTTATGGCGCATGGCCTAAGGGTGTGTTGCATATTGGGCATGCTAACTTTTAGTTGATAGGAGTTATTTGTCTATATGGTGCATGGTTGAACCAAATAGTATAATTGTTGATATCAATCTAGCTCACTCACTTTGTGTTGGTTAAACCATAAAGTAAATAACACAAAAGATTTAACAAATTCTTCGAATAATTGCGAGAAATAATATTCTGAAACTCACTAGAAAAAATGATTATATAAGTATTGTTTCCTGTCACATTTTTGTAGAGAACAAAAGAAACAAAAAAAGAAGAAGAAAAACATAAAAACTAACATGATTTCTATTAACCCTAATTTCAGAGGTCAACCCCTCTTATATAGGTAAGTACTTTAGGTTTCTCTTCATTAATTTTGTGTTAGATCCAAATAATGACCTGGTCCAAGAAATGTTAATGCCAAACCCACCACATCATTTAATTGAGATTTTAAGGGTCAGGGTCAGGTAAAGGTCCCCAAATTTGAGTCTTTGGGTCGAATACTTCAGACTAATTCAAGATCAAAACTGTGTATTTGAAATATGGATCCTAGACCTTCTTAGTTCTTACTGGCCTAACCTTGTATCTTCTCCATAAAAGTGGTGTTTTTTATCCCAACGACCAGCCAAATTCGTACAAATAAACAATCTTTTATACTTTTTCACCTCATTAACCTTACTTTAGTATCTTAATAAGCCATATCTTTTGAATACATACGTGTTACTAGTCACTAGACTAGATTTGGTTTACATTCTATCAATAGAGATGATTGAATACGTAGAATAGCGAAGTAGTATTTCTGGTAAGAAAAAAGACTAATAGATGAGTAAAATATAATAGAAACAAGGAAACACAAAACAGTACCGAACAATATCCGTATACAAAATGTGAAACATAAAGTATAAAAGTGATCAAATATGGAGCAACCTCCATGGTGGGAGGGAGACACAGAGCAGATATGTTATAAACCACAACGATGATCCTCTTATATTCAGTCCTGCTGCTGCAATGTAAGCAAACATCAACTTGTTCAATGATTAAGATCTTATTAAAAAAAGATGCTTATCTTGATAAAGGTTAAGGCAGGTAAGGAGTCATCAAACCTTGATTCTTGCTGCTATCAGGCAGAGCAGGTGGAGAAGAAGATGATGCGTTCGACAAAGGTATCCCAAGATTCAAGCAGTCCATTCCAAGCGCACCTTCCGAAACACAAAACCCCCAGAAACTTAAGTCCTTTTTTCTATTTGATAATTTTTAAGAAAGCCAAATTTTTGTTCTTCTTACATTGCTTAAAGCAAGGAAATGTGGTGATGTTCATAAGATTGTTGTAACCTTCATGGCAATTGCAGCTGTATGAAAACGGATTTGCCTTGTTGCACAACCCTCCTCCACAATCCACCCAGTGACAAACTATTTAAAAACCAAAAAAGTCATATATATATATACATCCATGATGGAAGCAAATGAAATTGGAGATTATTATATTACTGTCCAAAAATGAAGCATTGGTTCCCTTGGGAGGCGTTTTGGGCTGTGCTGGAGAAGCTGCTTCACCGCAAGTTAGATCAAAGGTACCTAGAATGATGAATATTAATATATATAATGTTCAAACCAAAGTGACTAGTGTCAAGAGAGATATAGGGATAGAGATTTTACAGTTGGGGGTGACGCAAGGGAGAAACTTGAGGTCATGATCAAACTGCTTCCAACCATTATCACACTCACATTCATACATAAAAGTTGCGTTTAAAGATGCTTTGCATTTCCCTTTCCCACATTCCACTTCCTTGCATATATCATCTTTTTCACAATAATTAAAACAACCAACCTTAACATGAGTCACAATCTTCTATATTCGAGTTTTGAGAATAGCTTTTCAAAGAATACCACTTTTACACATAACCCAACTCATAAAGAAACTTTAAATCTGTCAAAAGCAGAAAAGTATGTACTTTTCTTGCTTCTCTAATTCAAATTCCAGCGGGAGTTGATCCTAATCGGTAATAGAATCAACTTACATGCCTAATTAAGCAAATAAACAAATAAGTTTCTTTAGCATCTAGTTTATGAAAACCAGAACTTTGACTAACAACAGATTATACTTGTTACAAAGAATGATTAAAAGAAGTAACTAGATTTGGATTACAAGATTCGACCAAAATCAAATTTGAGCAAAACCCAGA
This sequence comes from Sinapis alba, assembly GCA_012274485.2. Taxonomy (NCBI): domain Eukaryota; kingdom Viridiplantae; phylum Streptophyta; class Magnoliopsida; order Brassicales; family Brassicaceae; genus Sinapis; species Sinapis alba. The sequence continues at coordinate 201,461 of MU105769.1, forward strand.
TATTGAAATTGGATCTTCAAGAAAATCCATTATTTGAAACTGGAAATGAAAAGAGGAAGAGGAAGAGGAAGAGACAAACCGAACATAGGAGAGAGAAGAGGAGAGAGGAAATCGGAAGTGACGGTCTTCTGGTACATTAGAAGTAAAACTGCAACGAAGTAGAGTGTGGTTCGAAGACAATCCATGAATCTTTCTTCCAAAGTACAGAAAAACAAATCTGAATGATAATAATAATAATAATATGATAAACAAAAAGAAAAAAGAAAGATTGTTATAGACTTATAGTATAAGTTAGTTGGGGATTTGGCAAGTCTGTAAGGTTTAAATTTTTGGCTTATCCAGTAGACACGGATATGTGAATAGTGACGTTGACCGACTTTGCTTCATACACTATTTTCTTCAAGTAGTTAAGTTTATCGCTGAATCCAATAAATGCGTTATTTTTTCTTTATACTATTTTTTCCTTCTCGGTCCTCAGGGGGAATATGAAATCCTGTAGGGAAATTTGTATTTTCGTTTAACATTTATTTTAATTTAAAAAGTTTTATTTCATTAAGTATTTGATCTAATATTTCACTAACTTGAAATAGTTGGTTTACTAATTTGAAATATTTGGTTATTAGGTGTTTTGCCCGCACATGCGGGCTGAATAATTTTAAAATATTTATAAATAGATATATCATCAATTTAAATATCATTAAAATAAGTTATTATTCATACGTTTTTTATATATATAAAGTTTTTCATCATGATATAAATACTATTATTACGTAAAATCAATTTGAAAATATTTATGCGTTTAAAAGATTTAGTAATAAATTAAATATTAGTTTTTTTATATTAGAAAGTTTTATAGTATAATACAATTATATTTTATCGCATGAATTAATCATAAAACACTCATGTATACATAAAATAATATATAAAATATATAGGGCAATTCTCTTAAATAGCCCCTTTTAAGTTTTTGTCACAAAAATAGCTCTCAAAAAATAAAATGACCAAAATAGACTTTTTTTTTTGAAATTTTGATTTTTTTTTTAATTTTTTTTTTGAAATTTGAAACCATAACCCCAAACCCACCCCTTAACTCTAAACCCTAAAGTTCAAATTAGTTAACCCTAGGGGTATAAATGCATATAAATGAATTTTTTAGCTTCTAAAAAAAACATTTTGGTCATTTTCTTCCTTAAAAATTATTTGCGTGACAAACAAACTAAAATGATTTATCTAAGGGAATTTCTCAAATATATATGTAGGGACTGAAAGAAAGATTTTATAATGTAAAATAAATTTTTGGATAATATAGTAGAAACTATTTTGTTATAATACTAATTAGAAAATCAAGGAAATTCTATTTTAATTCATGGTTAATTATATATTAGCAAATATAATAATTCACTAGGATTAATAAAGACTTTATAACATAACATAAATTATTTTTAGATAATGTTAATTATCAAATTAATGATAATACATATATGGATTTATCTTTATTTTTTTAAAATATATTATATGAAATAATTGTTTGGATAAAACAATATAAACTATTTTTAGATTTTGATAATTATAAATTCATTTTTAATAATTGTTAAATATATATTAACAAAATTTATTATCCATTAAGGGTACTAAAGACTTTAGCCGCTCTAACTTTTAACGAGAGAGCTCAAATGCGAAAAATCACTTCGCAATTAATAGTATATATATATATTATCTGTTTTATAAAAAAATGTATTTTTGATATATTTTCGTTGTTACACAAAAGTGTTATTTTAGAATTAATGTAATTATAAATGTATTAATCTTATAATTAATTTTACTAATAATAACATAATTTGATCATCTTTTTAATCGGTAAGAAAATGTCATTACTTTTGATGAACCAATGATTAAGTCAACAAGGTCAAATGTGTCAAGGATTTCTAAAAAAGATTGAGCCATATAATTTATTAAGAGCGAAATAATTAGATTTATTTAGACTGTAAAAAGTGTCCAAACAAAGTCATTTTATCTTTACTGAGTAACAACTTCAACTAGGTCATACACAAATGGTTTCTTGGTCCATTTTCGACAAAGGATATCCAGGGAGTGCCAACTTAAGTCAATAATATGTGGGAGGTCAAGAAGCAGTCCAAGTTTCATCAAAAACTTTGTTTGGTCATGTCTTTGTTTAGATTTTTATATTATTATTTTCAGTAACTTGATTTTTGGTTTCTACAAAATATAATCCTATATAGGTCTTATGAGCCATACAATAAGACATGCTCATTTTGTTTAAACCTTATGTTAGTTTGAGAATGAATCTCGTTGTTCCTTGTGAACAAATCGGATTGTTTAGTGAGTTATATCCAATCGATCAAAAACCGGTTTATCAAGATACTTTCGCAATATCTTCGGTGGCCATTTTATCAGTTGAAGATTTAAATATTGTCATCTTAAATTGGACTATGGGTGTTGGATTTCATATACTCAATGTTTAAGTCACACACCTTCTTCTATCCAAAGCTCCATCGCCTCGTATCTTTGAAGATCGTCTTAACTGCAATATTGTGTGTTAGGTTTAATATATCCAGAATGCTTGCTCCAAGATCTTCTAAAAGTCAAGGATTATCCAATATCATTCTCAAGTGCATTAAGGGACTGCACCTTGCCTAAGGTTGCACCAACAAGGATGTGGCGAATACAACATCTGAGGTTTGTTGGTTGTGCGCATTGACTACTAAACTTGAAATTCAACTACCTTCAGCACATATCATTTATTGTGACAACGTGGAGGCTACCTACCTCTGTGCTAATTCTATTTTCCACTTTAGATAAACATTTAGCCATTGACTACCATTTCAATTGTGACTTTATTCAAGCAGGGATGCTTAGAGTTTTTAAAATCTCAACATAAGATCAACTTGCAGATCCACTCTAGAATTCTCTATCATGCCAACAGTGTATTCACGCAACAACCAAAATTGGAGTTACAAGAATACTTCCATCTTGAAGGGGCATATCAAGTATATATGAAAAAACTTCTATTGTAATTATATTTAACCTATTACCATAAAATCTTTGTGCTATATATTGAAACATTACCTCTTTAATAAGAACCATCCTTCATACTCTATATGGCCAAGTTGTTACTATAATTATATCACCTTTGGCTTTGTTCGCCGATCGATGATTATATCTCTTGCTATTCATGTCTCTTGCTTCCTTATCTTCCTTATGATATGGTTTATCTCTTTGTTGCATATCTCATTTCTCATGACTCAAAATTTGGATTTATGAGAGAGTTAAATCTGGGACGCCAAATCCTCCTTTCATTTTATTTCTGCTCATGCTTTGGACAAGATATCATCTATGGTTCAGCACTTATATTTGGTTAGTTCTTTGTACAAACCGCCATCCGACATTATGCCTCTCTTGAAGACAAAGATGATCATAGAGGTTGATGCAGTGTCATCTACTTCATTGGTGCCATCATAGGCAATCAAAATCCTTTAGATAATATGATTTAGGTTTTTTTCTTTTTTTCTTTTTAGTTTATTTCCTTTTAAGATTAAGTTTATGATATTATTTTCCTATTAGAGTTTGTCTAAATGAAGGGTTATATAAACAATGCTAAGGCTTTTGTGTTTGGATACTTTTGATAATTAATATAGAGCTTTTGCTTATTTTCCTTATATGATTCAATTAAATTCATCTCTTAAGAAGTTGTTTCAAAAAAATTATCTCTTGAAATTCTTTAATCGATTCAAGGTTTGTAGAGCTCTTTGAGTACTTAGATTGACCATTCATCCATTCATACGCTGCGCCAGAAGTACTAATCCATGGATCGATACTTTCTCCGTGCTGAGGTGTGCTATGTAGCTACACAGATGCTTGTACAATTTCATATATAGTCAGATGTTTTTTCAAGGTTGATGTAACTTACTAATTGTTTTTGGATTGGCGTTCTACTCTTAACCAATGAGATTGCTTTTCGATTAATTTGTGTATAGTAAATAGCAGAAAAAAATCGTTATAAAAACATATTCTAATTGTCATAGTTTTTTGTTTAATTCCTCCTTTCCATGTGAACAAGAAAATTAAGCTACATTCCTTTTTGATTATCTCCAATGTTTCAACCAATAAAAGTCATTCATGCCTACCCACTCCATCCATATAATATATAATACTCCCTCCGTTTCGCAAAGAGTGTCGTTTGGAGGTTTTATTTTTGTTTCATAAAAATATCGTTTTCTATTTTCAATGCAAAATTTATGAAATTTATTTTCTAATTTAATTTTCTATTGGTTGAAATAGTGTTAGGTATATGGGAAATGATGTTTTTATATAGAAAATATGCAAAATTAAATGTTTTCTTTATCCGTGTGCAGAAAGACAAACAAAAGGAGTATAAAATTAAATTTTGGCTATATTTTTATTGAAAGTATATTAACTTGGAACTATAAAGTACTATAAAGTATGCCTTTCAAAAAAAAAGAACTATAAGTACTAAAGAAAATTACGTTCCAGTCTGTATATAACATTTCAAATAATTAGCGCACTTGAAATGTCAACCTTTTAGTCTTACATATGTTGGCACACGTCTCCTATGTATTTATATATCTTGAAGGTCTACTTTAAATTATGAGAAAACGTCAAAGTTTTGCCTTATTTCTTAATACAATAACGTACATTATAAAATTTAATTAATCAGTTAAATAATTGGAAAATTAAATCTTGTTAAATTTTAAATTAGTTAGATTTCAAATCTGGATTTTAGATATTCATATTCGTCAAAAAGTTTAAGACCATGACTTCAAATTTTATTTAATACGGAGTATAATGTAAAATAAGTTCCACCATAGTTCATTAAAGTATATATAAAGGCACCGTATTTGACCGTGTAACAAAAAAAAAAGGTACCGTATTTGACCAATTTGTTATGCACACTAGTTTTGGATACATCAAAATATTTCATAAATTAATAACGTCAAATATAATATTTTACTAATTCAGACAAAATATAACTAGTCTATAAATGCTGACTTGAATGCACATCCAAAAAGTCAAACAAAAATCTATAGATTAAACCTTTTTATGAAGTACTCTATATTCTCTCATTTTCATAATAAGTGTAGTTTAATATTTTTCACAAAAACTAAAAAATTATTAATCTTTTATTTATTTCTATTTAATGTAGTTTTTATTTGATTTTATTAATTAATTAATTAATAATAAAGATAAAATTTAAAAAAATATTTAAAATATAAAACTATATTTATAATGAAATAAAATTTAAAAGCTAAAAAACAATTAATATGAAAAAAAAAAGAATGTTCAAAATATATGAGATCATGTCAAAAATATGTGAGATCATTTTTTTTTTTGTAAAAAAAATAATATGTGAGATCATGTCAAAACATCACTATAAGTTAGCGGGTTCCGATACACTATTTAACAAATTATGATAATGGTTTTCATAACATAATATTTATTAGTTCATGAATTTGATTTACAATTTATATAATCTATGTAGTTTTAATATATTGTTTTTGTTTTTCATATGTAATTATGTGGTGTTTCGTTATGTAATTAATACTGATATATTTTTTTGTTTTGAAAGTTTTGCATTTACTATTACTTAAACTATTTTGGTTCTTTTTCAATATAAGAAAATTTTTTTATTATAAAAACTTTTAAATGACATTTAATCATTTGTATAAGTGTTATTGGTGCCTTTTAGTTATTACCATCGTCATTTCCTCATGTATCCATCCTATCTTCAGAATCTTGAGCCACCAATTTCCATTTTCCTCGGTTTCTGATGCCAACCATGTGTCATTTTTTTTGTCAAAAAAATTATGTATCATTTCTAATTTGGGTTCCAGAGAGGCATCGATTTTTTTTTCCTCAAATGTTTTTTAAATTTATGCATATTTGCTACTTTTAGTAGAATTTATCTATGAAAAAAATATATGAAAACGATAATCACACTAATTAATTTGGAGCCATCATTTTTTCATTATTATAGGGTGTATTCATTCTATACTGAAATGGTTTTTAGTATGTTTTAGATGATTTTAGGTGAATCAAAAATTTACAATGAATTTTGTAAATCACTCTAGAATTTTATTTAAAATGATTAGATTTAGATTTTATTTTTCAACTAAAAATTCCACCAAAATACTTTTAAATAAATGAAATTCCAAATATTAAGTTCAAAACATTGGTTTTATTTCATTTTAAATATATATATATATATATATATTTGAATAAAAGTTAATTTGGCATATTAATACAAATCACATCAGACTCTTAATTTAATACATTCACTACGAATTTTTCATATGACTAATGATTGATTACACAAATCACATCAAACTCTTAAAAAAACTTAATTTTTCATATCACTATGATCAATTACACTTAAGAAAGTTCTAGATCATGATTCTAAATAAAATTGTGATATTTCTTATAAGAAAACAATTGTTACAAAGATTATATGACATAACTTTAAGTTGACCTAACTTTGAACTATATTTTTATTTTTTTATGAAATATTATATTTATAAATAAAAAATATATATATATATATATATTCATATATCGAATAAACTATTTTTCATATTTCTTCACAATTAAAATAAAATTTTATATAAATAATTTTACATATTTATAAATGCTAAAATAATATATTTTATTTTTCATATTATCACATTGATCTAAATTTGTTTTTAATGCTTAATTTTAAAATGAGCTAATGCGTTAGTTAAGTCCGTTGTAGAGGGTTGAAGTTTCTGTTGTGTTTCATAAATAAGTTAATCCGTCTTGCAGTGGTCTAACATATTTTATATAAAGATCAATCCCCAAAAATTATAATAGAAATAAGTAACTCCAAACAATTTTATCAAACAGTTAAACTAAACTAATATAAACTTTGAAGTATCATACTTTTAACTTTACAGTTTATATATATATGTATATATGCTCATCATTAAAATTTTAAAATACCATATATACGCATAATTAAGTTTTGTATTTTTCATTATCTCTATGATGTTTTTGTTTTACTAAAATATAGTAATTAATATAATATATGACTATTTTGGTAACTAATGTAAAAAGATTATATGTTATTAATGCCACTATTATGTTCTACATGTGTTTAATTGCATATTTAGTAAATTGTATCCTTACAGAAATCCTAACATTTTTAATTCTCAATAGTACTCTCAACAATATAAAACAGGAATTAATTTTATTTCCTTTAATGGGTATATTTTACTAATAGTATAAATTTATCAATTTAAAATATATTAACTTAATTATGAGATTCAATTAAAAAAATGATTCAACTAATAAAAGTTTAAATTAAGTTATGTTTTTTTAATTTTATGTTTATTCATTATATATATATATATATATATATATGTTTGTTCTTAATGAAATTAAGCCATTATATAATAATTTTTTATTATTTTGCACATAGAATGTGATTTCTTTTCTTGATAATAATAAGATAATTCGAATATGATAAGGAAACTATATTGATTAATCAAACATATGTTACTGTAATTAATGTAAACATGATGATATGTGCTCAACTATATTTTTAGTTATATGTTTCACAAAATTGTTTTAACAAAACATTAGTATTTTATTAATTTTAATAGCACTCTTTAATATGACATACAATTAAATATTAATTTCTTGAATGATTTTGTACTAATACTGCATAAGTGATATTGCACTATGTTTTAAAATTATATCTTCTGTCCAAGTTCTTTTTAATAAAACTGTAGTATTTTATTAATTATTAATAGCATTCTCATTAATATATATATTATTTCATTGAAAATAATTTTCAATATTATAAAAGTGACATCTTATCTATAAAAATAAAAGCCATCATTTCTTTCATATGTGATATTTATTTGTATCATTCTTTACAAAATTGTTTACATGATTTTGGTATTTACATAGCAAAGTCCTAACAATAAAGTTGACTTTAAAATTGCATCAATCTTATTAAAATATAATATTATATAGAACTAGTTTTGTCTCTCCAAGATATTTACAAAAATGTCACTCATTAATTAATTATACCTAGAAATTTCATAAATGTAACTTTCACATTCTATTTTAAGATCATTTTACTGTATTTTTTTAATTATACATGGGTATCCTGATCCCACAGAAGTGGTTTAAACTAGTCACGTGTCGGTCCCCTATCCCTGGAGATGGCGAAGTGTTAATTCTCCAATGGCCTCGAAATCATTTTATTGTATTGATGTTAACGTATCTCATATTAGTGATTACTAAGTGGTTGTCCACGAATTTGCGGATACATATAATTTTAAAAGTTTAACAATATAATATTTTTATACTTTTGGCATATTATAATATATTTTAAGTTCTAAAAAGGAATTTGAAATTTTTGATATATATTTTATTTAAAACAAATTTTCTTTAATTTTATTATTTGACTATATTAACATAACTTACATGAAAAATCTATGTTTGTAACTAACGTATAAACATACAAAAGATTATAAGAAGAAACATATATAGATATATATTATACATAGATTTCCATTAATTTAATCAAATTTCTAATAATACTTTTCATGTAAGATTTAATTTCTATTAGTTTATACATCAAACACATTCATACTAATAATCTTCGTATTTAATATGATAATAAGAAGTTTCATACTATATTGAAAGTTGTATTAGTTGTAAATCATGAAAAGAATAATTTTTATTAAATATGTAGTTTAACTCTTTGACGATAATTTCATTTTAAATAGAAATTGTATGAATTTGTTTTTATTTCGTAAAATAAACTGATATAAATTTTTCACTTATAGAACTTTGAACACATCAAACTCTTAATAAAATCACTAATGATCATTTAGTCCAAGTTTTATGACTTAACTTTGCCTCATACACGACTTTTTCAATTAGGATTATAACCATATTTATTATATTTTACATATTTAGTCACTGTTTCAAGAAATATTCAATCGAAATACTAAACTGAATTATTAAGTATGATAAATATGCCAAAACTTACCATAATAAAACCAATCGTATATTCTATACAAAATACAACCGGATTTGAACAATGAAACATTTAATAAAATATTCATTTTTGTTTATATTTTTGGAACCAAATTACCAACAACTCATTATAATAGCATTGAACAAAGAGTGTTTTGAGAACATTAGCAATTTGTAAATATTTCTGTAATAAATATTGACTGGATAATAAGAAACATGATACTTTTGCAATTGGTTCACTAATCAATCCCTAAATCAATAAACTTTAGATACTGCCATCCACCATGTGATTAGATCAATAGACTAGGTTGGTCTTTAACTAAAATCAATAGATTTTAGATTATACAGTCTACATTATGATTGATTAATAGACTAGGTTTCAATAGTATTGAAGTTGCCTTTAACTAAATCAATAAATTTTGGATCATACAATCTACGATGTGATTAGATTTCTAGATCACTTCCTAATTTTAAATGTTTCCACGAGTTTAGTGTGGTTCATTAAAAATATATAAACGGTACTGTATCCGATCAACATGTTGTGTTGGTTAAATAATGGTATAACTAGAGTTTAGAGTTTGATCCATACGCTTTTACGGATATTTTTAATTTTATAAATATGTAACTTTGATATTAATTACAGTAAAACATTGTTACTATATTATTAATCTTTTTGTGTTATATATTGTGCAATTCTATAATTTTTTGTTTAGTTTTTTATTCGACATTATTAATGTATAATGATTTTTTACATATAATCGACTTTGTTATTAATTGTTTTTACATCAAAATATATTTTTCAAGTGTGATACAATAAATTTATATTTTTAATTAATTAAATAAAAATCTTCAAAATATGATTTTTAAAATTTATACAATTTTCATACAAAACATCTTTAAAAATTATTTATTTACACTATAGAAAAGTTATTTATTTAAGATAATTTATATTTTCATGTTGTGTTTACAGAAATAGAATTTATCATCAATCATTTTAGTATATAGCAAGATTTTATAATTAATATTTTTGGAAGATAATAGTTTTTTTTACAGTTACCTTTATAAAGTTATTACATAGTTTACGTATTTTAACATGTTTTAACCGCGAATGATAGGTTAATTTATGAATTTAATAAAATTATGTTATATTTAATTTATATATTATTTTTATGTTAAAAAATATAATATAATATAAATTATAATTAGAAAATTCATAAAATAGCATATAATTTCGTCATTTTATAATAAAATTTTAATTAATAATGGTTTTTAATCATATTATATTACTTATTGTGAAATTAATTAATGCAATATTTTATAAAAACATATTTGAAACTTTTAGTAAGATTTTGTTAGATTTTTTTTTCTTAACAGATTTTGTTATTACTGAAAATAAAATTTAAATTTATTTTTAACTTGATTTATTATTAATATTTTTTTTTTGAAAAAGATGTTTTGTATATTTGATTGATTAGTGTAAATCATCAAATAAATTGTATTCAATAATTAATGACTCTATTTTAATACTCTCGCCGTTTTCTTTTTTATACGATGTTTTAGAATATTTGTTTTGTTTCAATAACGCTCCCTGAAAATAATGTAAATTATAGTGACATATAACTTTATTTACCCTTATACGATTATTCTTTCAAAATGGAATGTGTGTTATAGAGATGATAATTAATTGATGGAGAAGGGTAGAAAAGATATTGTATTAGGTGTTTTAATTAGTGTGAAATTCATAGAATATCATGTAAAAGAAATCAGAGAGAGTAGTATGAAAATGAAATTAAAGATGACTTGTTTTTTCTTGCACTCAATTTTAACCACAATCCAACTAAAATATTACGATATTATTATGTTAAATAGATATTCTATTTGTTTCATAATAAATGTCACTTTAAACTTTTTATTTTGTTTTCAAAAAATGTTATTTTACAATTTTAGTGTAATTTTGTAGATGTTGCACAAAAAATATATAATTTTGTAGATTAAATCTATTTTTAACTTTTTGAATAACCAATAAAGTCTTACTTAAATTATTTTTATTTAATTAATCATACATATTAAATAAAGACATATCAGTCTATTTAAATACGAAGTGCAAAGGAGACCAGAAGCTCAAACTCCAAACTGAGTCAAAAATTGAAATCAAATATCATAGAGAGTTAGATCGAAATGGAAATGATATTAATCACTCTCTCCTTAACAACTCTCTTAGCCTTTATGTTCCTAAAATCGTTTCTCAGACAGACCACAACGACCAAACTTAATCCACCACCATCCCCGTGGCGGCTCCCAGTTATCGGGAACCTTCACCAGCTAAGTCTCCACCCTCACCGCGCCCTGTGTTCCCTCAGCCAACGCTATGGGCCACTCATGATCCTTTACTTCGGTCGTGTCCCAACCCTTGTAGTCTCCTCTGCCGACACAGCGCTAGAATCCCTGAAAACACACGATCTGAAGTTCTCCAACCGCCCCGTAACAAAAATGGTCGATAAACTTCTTAATAGTGGGAGAGATTTAGCATTTGCCCCTTATGGAGAATATTGGAGGCAGGTTAAGGTAATTTTTTCGTGTTTTAAATATAAATCTAAAGTTTTGTTACATGCATGCAACGAGATGATTATGTGACTTCTCTCTATATAACGTTTTTTTCTTTCTATTTTGTTATAAACTTTGGATGAAGAGATCTTCACTATATCTTAAAAATGATCATAAGCTAAATATATTTATGTTATATTGGGGGTTCATGCAGAGTCTCTGCGCTTTGAATCTCTTTAGCAAGAAAACGATTCAGTCCTTTGGGTATATAAGAGAAGAAGAGATCACTTTGATGATGGAGAAGCTGGCAAAAGCGAGTTCTTCCTCTTCAACGGTAAACCTAAGCGCACTCCTCACCACTCTTACAAACGATGTAATAACAAGAGTTGTCTTGGGAAGAAAATATAGTGGCGAGGAAGGTGGAAATAATTCCAATAACATAGTGAGGAGATTCAATGAGCTCTTGGGTACTTACCCTCTCGGTGAATTCGTTCCTAGTTTGGCATGGATTGATTGGATCCAAGGTCTGGATAAGAAAGTGGAGAAAGTCAACAAAGAGATTGATGTTTTTCTTGAAAAGGTTGTGCAAGAACATGAAGATGCAGACCAAGACATGTCAGCTTTTGTTGATATATTGCTATCTACTCAAAAAGATAAGACAACACCATTTGAGCTTGACAGAGCCGGTTTAAAAATTCTCCTCGTGGTAAACGGTCATTATTTTAATATTATTCAAGAAAAATTTATTGATTATCACCAAACAAAGTAGGGTAAACTTTTTTAAAAAAAACTTTAAAGTAACTAAACTTGTTTTATTGATTTTTTTTTTTTCCAGGAATTGTTGTTTGCGGGATCAGCAACAACTTTCACACTAATGGAATGGACTATGACGGAGCTTTTGAGACATCCAGAGTGTATGAAGAAACTCCGAGATGAGATTCTTTCTGTCTCGACGCATAATTTATATGTAACGGAGAAAGAAGTTGAGAAGATGAACTATTTAAATATGGTGATCAAAGAGGTGCTTAGATTACATCCCTCCGGTCCACTAATTCCCCGACTAGTGAGCGAAGATGTCAAAGTAAAGGGATATGACATAGCTGCAGGAACAAGGGTAATTCATTGCAGATTTATTAGATCAAAAAATATAAGAGCATGATTATCCTATAACCCCAAAATGGGTTCTTATTTTTTTTTTCTTTCTGATTAAAAAAAAAGAACCAATCGCGGGCTGCTACGTGTCAGTGGAGTCCGCGAACAGTGCAAGAAATCCACTTAAGAGCCATGTATAAGCATGCTCTAATATGTCAAAGGTGGTTTTTAAGATTAACAAACAAACTTCCTATTTTTTTAAAAAACACAGGTGCTAATCAATTTATATGCAATCCAACGAGACACTGCAACTTGGGGACCGGATGCAGAGAAGTTTAGGCCGGAGAGGTACTTGGATTCTCTTTTGGATTTTGAAGGACAAAACTTCAAGTATTTACCATTTGGATCAGGGAGAAGACGTTGCCCTGGGGACGGATTAGCATTACCCTTGGTCGAGCTCACATTGGCCAATCTGGTGAAGAGGTTCAACCTGAGATTCGAAGGAGGGGTAAAGGGAGATAATAAGCCTGATCTTTTTGAAGCAACTGGTCTTGATGTTTGTCGCAAGTTCCCTCTTATTGTCTCTCCCTTTTCTGCTTTACTCTCCATGTAAGACTGCTCGATCCCTGTAAGAGCATATATGTTGCCAACTTAAAATAGTCCACTGTATGTTCATCTTATGTTACACCGTGCGCCATATTGAATAAGACAAGACTAATATTTTCTCTCTATCTACCGTTTATATTCAACACAATGTAGTTAGTATGTACTTTTCTCTTTGTTGTAATCATCATGCAATTTAGAAGAGATAAAGTAAGTTGAATGGCTTTAAAAAAATTGAATGGCTTATTTCAGGGTTTGACTAAAGAAAGAAAAGAATGGGTTATTTTCCTATTGTTTAATAGAATCTCGAAGGTGCACTCCATTATGGGCCGACCAAGATTTCGAGATTGCTCCAAGATAAACACTTGGGGATGATCGATTGGCGATTTCAATCCTACTTATTAATGGTGGTCCAACCTAACACTATTTTTAATTATAAAATGAAGTAAGAAACAAATTTAAACCACGTTGTGATGATCTACCGGTTTTTACTCGAAGAGGAGTCTATCATATGTTGGTGTATATCAAGGATTAGTTATACTCTTTGATATTGCTAACTCTACCTGTGGATAGATAACATGCTCTAACTCTCTAAAATAACCGGGTTCATTTTCGCCGATGGACCGAGTCACATAAACATAATTAGTTGGATTTTGACCTGGACACCTCTCATGTTTTATAAGAAAATAATAATAACAAACTTAGCCCAAACATAAAATAACAATGTTTATTATCTCTAGACCAAAAATATTGTTTGTCTCTTTATTTTAGAATTGAGGATGCTCTCATCCTGTTTAGGGCATCTCCATCCCCACTCTATTTTTACTCCAAAATAGTGTGGAAAATTGAGGAATGAACAAAAAATAAAAAGTTACTCCATTTATAGAGTAATGTTTTTATTTTTTGTTCATTACCCCCATTTTCTATACCATTTTGAAGTAAAAAATGGAGTGGAAATGGAAATGCTCTTAGAGCAATTATGCTTTGAATGATAACGGCGGATTGAGTGGTACAAGACAAGCCGATAGAATATTACAGTACAATTTAACTACAATTTGTATAAGAGAAACGAATGCTACAACACAATTGCGGTTCGTCTAAAATAAATGGTTCAAACCAAATATGAATGGTGATAAAAATAACATATACAGTGAACAAGTATAAAATATATTTTATTTGATATATTAAACATATTATACATTTTAAAGTATAAATAAATTACAATCAATTTTTCAATCTATTTTGGATTATGATGTCTCTGTCAATTTATCAAAATCTGCATCTAAAAATTGAAATTTTGATAAAATTAAATAATTCCATTGTAGCTATTATCACTTTTTGTACGTGAATATTATATCTTAAAAATAAAATAAAACATCTAGTTTATCCGAGTATATTCAGGTCGGCTCTTTTTGGGTTCATGACTATTTAGATTAGTTTTTTCGGTTCTGAATTTTTTGGGTAAAATATTTTTGGATCCAATTAATTACTTATAAAATTTTGGTTCAGTTTTGAGTTGCCGTTCAAATTTTGGGTGCGGATAAGTAAATTATACTCCCTCTGTTTCTATATGTAAGTAGTTTTAGGAAAAATAGTTTGTTTCACATGTTTTCAAAGTCCAAAGCAATTAAATAATTAAATAAACAGTATTCTACTAAAAATTTAAAAGCATTGTCGTTAGTTTTCAAGATTTTGAACACAATTTACAATGTTAGTCAACTAACATTTATTAGTTACCAAAAAACATTATTTCTAAATTATTTATAGGGAAAATTGTCAAAACCAACCTAAAACTTGAATTCAAATGCAAAAGTGTACTCAAACATCAATCAAATGCAAAAGTAACCTAAAAGTGTAGTGAAATTACAACAGCCCCCTTATGACCAAAAAAAAACTATATGCGTTTTTACCTTTATAGCCTATTTAAATCTTCTGTCTTTTTAAGTCTTCTGTGATTTTGTAAGTCTTCTCGCTTAGTAAATTTTAAAAATAATTTATAAATTATATAAAAAATATTTTTATGGAGGAAAAATCTAAATCATGTAATAATAAACATTTGTAAACGATATAAATTAAAATCTAGTAAAATTGAATTGTTCTCAACATAGATGAGTGAATGTATCATCTTTTGATATTCTTTGGTCTAGGGTTTGGAAACATATGTCATAGTATTGTATGTATCTTTAGGGTTAAATTTTGGAAGCCTAACCAATTTTTTTGAAAAATCATTTTTTACATACATTTGTTTAGTTTTGTGTATATTAAATAGTTTTGGAGTTGATTTTAAGTTTAGTGAAGTATTTATTGATATTTAGTTTGTTATTTAGTTTAAGGTATTAGAAGACTTAAGTCTACTAAAAGATATTACGCCAGAAGACTTACATGTAAGTCTTCTGGGCGAATAGTAAATTCAAGGGGTAGAAGACTTTCAAGAAAGTCTTCTGTTTTCTCAGAAAGTCTTCTGTCTTCCCAGAAAGTCTTCTGTCTTCCTAGAAAGTCTTCTGTCTTCCTAGAAAGTCTTTTGTCTTCCCAGAAAGTCTTTTGTCTTCCCAGAAATTCTTCTGTCTTCCCAGAAAGTCTTCTGTCTTCTCAGTCTTCTCAGAAGACTTACCTGAAAGTCTTCTCAGAATACTTACCTGAAAGTCTTCTCAGAATACTTACCTGAAAGTCTTCTGAATCGAAAATATTTAACCTAATTATAATTTTTGTCTCCCTCTATATAAAGAAAGTTTACACATTCTCTCTCTTCCTCTCAAATTGCTGCAAGAAAATGTAATGTTTCTCACTCTAAAACTCTCAAACCTCTCTCTAATCTCTTTTATATAGTTCTCATCTTTTACTCTTTGGATTTGCAAGTTTTCAGATCTGGAAGACTTTATGATTGTCTTCTGACGAAATCTTCTCCCATGTCTCCTCTTTCATAAC
>MU105769.1:218808-309712 GCA_012274485.2 Sinapis alba
TGTGGAAGACTTCCAGGAAGTCTTCTCGACAGAAGACTTTCGACAGAAGACCAAAATCACAAAAAAATAAAGCTAGAAGACTTACAGGGAAGTCTTCTGCTGGAAGACTTCCTAGAAGACTTCCCTGTAAGTCTTCTCGGTGGAGAAGACTTTCAGTTTAGTCTTCTCCACGAACCAGATCTGAAAAAAATAAAAATTCTTCTTAAATTTGGTGAGATTCATGTTTAACTTCTCCAAGTACATATCATTTCTTAGTGAAAGTTACATACTTGTTCTTGACCAAGAATCATGAATTTTAGTAACATTAATAAGTTTATTAATTTTAAAATAAAAAATTGGGATTTTGGGAAGTAATAAGAGAGAAAGTGAAAGGAAAATAGTTTGTGTGTGTAAGAAATAAGTATATAAAGATGTAGATGTTGATTTTAGAAGCATTAAAAGCTTCAAATTGGTTGTTCATGGTGGTTGGTGTATTGAAGTCAATGACAATATTGTAAATACTTGATGAAGATGAGGATGATATAGTAATACAATTATTTTCAAAAAAAAAAAAGTAATGGCATTTTCGTGAATTATCCGAACTTCTAGGGTGAAAAGAGAATGTGAAAATTTCAAAAAAACCATGGATTGGTTTTGTAATTGAGTTCAAGTTTTGAGTCACTTTTGAAAAAAGCTCTTATTTATAAATATAGTACTAACATAAGTGTTGTTTTACTCCATCAGTTTTTCCTTTTGATTTGTTTTCTTCAACTTATTTTTTTCTTCATAAAACTATGAATCAAAATGAAGAAAAAAATCAAAAAGAAAACAAAACAGAAAATGTTAAAAAAAATCAACAAAACACAATTAAATCTGCAAATGTTCACTCGGTCATTTGACTTGAACAAAATGCATTATGGTATTGGAGAGCTTCATCCCGATAAAGAAATTGAAGACACTATATTAACTATATTGAAGATTAATTGTCCTAATTTTTTTTAATCTTATTTTATATTCTTATTCTATGTTTGTTTTAAATAATTTTTCTTGTTTTGATCCTTTATGGTAATTGATTCTCTGAAATAACATATGTATGTGATATGATAAGAAGACTAGAAAAAATAATCATAACAATCATAATATAATAAATAAACCATATGACCATAAAAAAAACAGAAAAAACATTACAACAATCCAAATGTGTTCATCACATTTTGAACTAACATTGCATCACAACTGATTCGCCTAGGAAGAAGACCATTTTTTCCAGCACATATTTCTTCATATGCGGGATTTTGTACTTGTTTTATCCAACATAGAGATGCAAAATTGTAACCTACTTGTTATATTGGCTTCCTTCAAATGAGGCTTGATGCTGTTGGTATGACGTTGAATAAGTCCTTCTTTCTTTCGTCTAAATAATGTTGTAAGACTCACACCCATAGCCATTGACATTGATCTCAAAGTTGTCCGTTTGCATAATGGAACACCAGTAACTTGAGTTGGCTCAATTGTAATTCTTTTGCGACCATAATTTTCCGTTCTCCGATGAGATACATTAACTCTTCCACTATTAGCTGTTGTTTTTGCTCGTTTCCAAATTCTTTGTACGGTTGCAATAGACACCGAGAACTGATGAAAAACTTCTCTTGTTATTTTTTTTGCCAACTTTCCAGCAATACTCTTCTCAAGTAAAGCACCGAAGATCTTGTGCCTTTCCTCATTTGACAAAAACTTCTTTGTTTTTGGTAAATTTGGTTGACTTTGAACAACATTTCCTGTTAAAAATGAATTCAAGAAAAAAATAAGAATAAATAGAGAGAAGAATTATGACTGACAACAAAACACCATATACATATTTTTAAACAAAGGAAACAAGAATACACCAACAAACTTTGACCAAGGCATCACACAAAACAATGAATAAATAAGATTACATTTCAGAAAAATAATGCTCACTTAAGAAATATCTAAATGATTAAATATTCAAGAAGATAGTGGTGACCACATAAATCTTAACACACTGTTCTTTTAGAGAATATAATAAGTAAACATCAATAACAAATAGAAAAATATCTGGACTAATTGGTATATCTTCGTAGCCATTGTTAACACTTTCTTCTTCTGATGGAATTTTGTTTAAATCAACCGAAACATCACTCTCATAATTTTGAACTGAAACATTTAAATCAAAATCAGAAGCCATAGGAAAGAACGAATGACCATTATTGGTTCCAAGCTTAAATAAGCACTGCAAACTATTCTAAAGTTTCATTTTGGCTCCATTATAAAATTTTGATTTTTTTAGTTTAAATTAGTTATACAAAAGTTGGCTCTAAAATATTGTTAAAATTTCTTAAAAACCTCAAACGTGAATGTGTGCAATAAACAATTTTTTTTTTAAATTAATTTTACTACTAGCAATATTCTCTCTCTAATTAAATGTTGCAGACAAAATGAATGTGTGCAATAAACAATTTTTTTTTATTGCTGTTTCAGAAAAAGTTAAAATATCTTAATATCTGTGTTTTTAAGTAAAACTTCTTACATAACGAAACAGAGGGAGTAATATTTTGTATAGTTTACAATTAAAATTCATAGTTTATTTGATAACAATAATATGATAACACAATTAATTTTATTATCTAAATAATACATATTTAAAATGTAATTTAATAAGATAGTAATAGTTGTATTTGTGTTTTTTTTATATTTTAAATAATTAAAACAATAAAAGATAGTTTTATTCATAATGGTATATTGACGAACTGCACCAATTTCATTCTTTTCAAATTTGGATGGGGCACAAGATCCGATCCATCCTATAGGGTTAAGACTTATTATCCAAGATCCGGATCCGATCCGAGATTCGATCTGAATCCATTCCGAAAATAGGGTATCTGGCGTGTCTGGATCCGGATCCAGATAATAAAATATCGGGTTCGTTGAATCCAGATCCAAATCTGGAGATCTTGATTTTTAAGTGCGGATATCCGAATCAAGATTTGAATTTTTAAAATATATTAATTTTAAATTTTATTAATAATTATAGTTGATATATCAATATATATATATATATAATTAACTTTATAATATTATTTATAATATTATATATACATATATTTATAATTTTTTATAAATATTTAATTTATATAATATTTTTAGAATTTTAATATTTTAAAAATATTTTTTTAATTTTTTTACGAATCCGAATCCGGATCCGCATACTCGCGGATAATATAATATTTAGACAAATATCTAAAATTATGATATCTAGAAAGCACAAATCTAGATTTGAATACTAAAATTACGAATCCGATGAATCCAAATCCGAATTCAAATATTCTAATTTTTTGAGATATATGGATCCGTCCCACCCTTACCATCCCGTCTTACTTTTTCTTTTTAATTTATAACTTTTTTTTTTTTTTTTTTTGGTCAAATAATTTATAACTATTTTAATTGTAAAAAATAGTAGCAAAAACTTATTGAATGGAGATATATTTGTTGTTCTGCAGTTCGTTTTTCAACATTCATAGCCTTATTCATAGTCTTAGTTTGACTTCTTCTTTTTCTCGCGTGTGTTTTGCCTCTTTTTGATTGAAGTTCTTAAGAACTCAAACCGGAAATAGAAGCAGCTATTTCCGGTTCTTTTTGTCGCCTGTGTTTTGCTCCTTTTGGATTGTCGCTAGTGTTGTGCACCTGTTTGATTTAAGTTTTTACGAACTGAAACCACACATACAAAAGCAAATATAAAATCATTTTACAAACACTCGAGGTTCATATGGTTATTAATTAAAGAAAGAAACAGACTTTTACGAGAACTGTTTTGTGTTGTAAACTATGGTTATGGGCCGTGCAACTATTAGAGCAACGCTTTGTCTCTCAACGGTTCCTCTCCACGTTTTTTTTTTTTTTTTTTTTTTTTAAACTTAAATAGATACACTAACAAAGTAAGCATACACAAAACCTACAAGTTCAAATTATTTTACCGTCAGATGACAACAAAAATATCCAAATGTCGCAGATATACAAGATCGAAAATTTGTCTATGTCAATCAAATAATGCTGAAACATTAAGATTAATGCCAATATGTTCTTCGGAAAGTTAGATTGGCAAAAAAACCGGAAATAGAAGAAATGAGAAGCAACTCATAAGTTGTAAGCAGAAACTGCGGACATGATCCGAGAGTTTCGATATCTTTGAAGTTTTTTTTATAAATAAACCATAGTAACTCTTAAAATTTTGACAGCTCATCCACTTTAGTAAACATTTAATACGAAATAATTAAGGGGTTAGGTGGTCCATGTATGCGTCTCTATAATACTAACAGGTAAATGGAACGTGGTTTCTTAACTTCATTTCTACATGTGTTCTGTATTTGTATCTATTAATGGAGAATATGTATAAGTATAAGACTAATGTCTTAGCCGAGTAGCAGGTTTGGACCTATGACATTATATGGTCATTATATATATAGGATTTTTTTATCAAACAAACAATGCATTATTTCAACTTAAAGGGTTTACACTCCAGAACTGAAGCTGGATACAAGCAAGGAGAGGGTCACACAGCCAGCTTCTCCATTAAAGTAGTGATAGATATCAAATATGATACGAAAAGTCACTTCAGAAAGTCTACACTGATATTTGATTTGTTACAACATATTTTTTACTGAACTGCAAGCGTAGTTGATTTAAAAAAAATTGTATTATATAATAGTGTTAAATGAACGCTATGATAGAATTTCAATAAGTTGAAATCTAAAATTAACACTTAATTAATTCTATTTTAAAAATTAGTGAGCGTGAAAATAAAATCATAAATTTCGCCAATACTTAACGAGAAATTAGACGTAAGCGCTAAATACATTATTTAAGCGGTTTCAGTAACACTATAAAAAACATACACTATCATTTTCTTACGCTAAGAAAACCCATCTTTCAAACATTATATTTCAAACACTAAAACTCTAAACCTAAACTACATACCAAATCATAAATATTTAAAATTTATATTTAAATACAATTTGTAATTTCCAGAATTCTTTAATTTTATAACTTTAACTTTATAACTTTTAACTTTATAACTAAGTCTTAACATTTATATTTAATAATTGATTTAACATTTATAACCCTTAAATTAAAAATCTAAAATCCAAACCCTATTCTCCAAACCCCAAAACAAGTTCATAAACTCTAAACTCTATTCCTATATCCAAATATCAATCACAAAGCTTAACTTTTAAATTATAAATTTGAGTCTGAAAATTAAAATAGTGAATTCTAAAATTTAGATGATTTATTAAAATAATTCTTTTTCTGAAAATATATCATAAATATTTTATATATTAAAACACAAAATAAAATAGAAAACAATGGTGTTAAAAAATAGGAAACAAATACACAAATCTGATTGGTCAATAGAAAGTGGTCTATCACTTAAAAGGGCGAGGGTCATGTTTTATGTAATCACAACCATTGATTAATTTTTTTAAAGGGTCCTGATGAATCATATTTCTTCCTCTCTCTATGTGTCTATTTTGTTTCCAGATTTCACAGTTTTCTGAAGGCCCAGACTCTGTTCCTATCATATCTCCAATTTTCATTTATGTTCCTTTGTACTCTGTTGATCTCGTTCTTTCAAAAACACACACACACGACTCTTGTTTGTCTCACTCTCTTCATCTCTCACTGTCTCCACACACACGATTCATCTCACGCAAATCTCCTTTCTCTTTCTCTGTATCACTCTCCTCATCTCTCTCACACACACGAATATTGACCAGCTTCACTTTTCCCGAACCTCTCTTACACACACAGATTCCTTATGTTACTAGTGAATAACACATACTCCAAAGTGGTATTTAATTATTAAGTTTGGTTGAGATTCGTTTTTGTTCTGCAAAGTTTTTTTTTGTTTTGATTGACTGTTTCAATTCCTGATTCGCTTGTATGACGGAGGAGGCTGTTGACGATTGACATAGATATAAAATGGGGGAGGACTGTAAGACCCGATCCCGGTGTTTCGGGCTGCGGTCGATGCTTCACGTCGCTCGGTCCACACACTGACCGAACCTCTCAATTTTTCAATCCATCTTTTATAGTTTGCCCTTAAGGCAAAGGTTTACTTAGATCTTAGCTAAAGACTACCTTAGTCATTTTCTAACTTAGATCATTACTAACAATACGCAGCGGAATAATCTTATCTAACCCAATCAAGTACTTGTCCGGTCTGACCGTCTAAGACATGGTTAGTTCACTTGACCACCGTTTCACTCTATAGACCGATCCTTGACACAGTTCAAATCATACTAATCAGATGTTCCATTCACCTAACCATTCTACCAACATCTTAGCAAGTTACTAATTTATCCAAGTATTTGCTAGATCATATCTCTGCCACATCCACGGAGCTTGTTAGTTCATCGGACCCAGCTTACTTAGCTGTTTAGCTAGCTCATCCAGCTAGCTGAGCTGAATCACTTCACCTGAGGTTCCATCTCTTCCAGCTGATCGAGCTGCGAGATAACTTCGCCCAGCTCCCCGTCGACTCGTACATATTCCTTATACTTGTATAAACCCTTACCCTTGGTACTTAGTCATTCAGCCAACTATCCCCACAGACCAAGTACCTTTGGGAAGTCTTCAGCTACAAAAACGACTTCAAGCAAACATGCTCCAAAAATTAATTAAAATTCATGAAAACTCCTAATAATTCTCTACTAAGAGATTCCCATGATCAGAATCCAATGAATCGACCCAGACCATAAGGATTCTGATCATGATCAGTCCATTCAGTCAAAATTGACATCATCAAATCAATTCCGAAAACTAATTAAAATTCATGATAATTCATGATAAATCACCACTAAGAGATTCCCAAAAGGGTTTCCCAAAATTCGGCCTAGATCATATAGATCTCGACCATGATCAGTCCGGCCAAAGGCCAAGGACGATGTTCCTGAACCAGCCAAGGCCTTGGTTTAGTGCCTCCATGTCTTAGGAGTATGCTCCCCTGGAGTCAAGTCCTGTCATAGACTAATAATTCCCATAAGATCCTAAGTCAAACAACCAACCACCCCCACATGACTCAGAACTGATGAGTCTTCACACTTACCTAACCGGCTATGGAACCATGTCCCAATGGAACCAATTAGTTATGCTCTTACCACTGGTGCATCATTTGATCAATCAGATCAGACACCTTGATCCATCGTCTATGGATCAAGTCGTCTATCCTTTCCCATGATCAGATCACACACGGCCTTCCTTGTATAAACACACCGGCTCCATACTGGTGGTCCATGCCCACAAGTACTAGCCTTGCTCATCTCCTTTGCTTGCTGTTGATTCCAAACGAATTGAACCTTGCACTCCCCATGGTTCCCCTTATACTAGGATTCCCATGTGACTCCTCAATGGGCCGGATCAATGGTTCACACCATGATCAAACCCAACACAATCCATGATCCATCATGAATCACTATCCAATGAATATCATCTAACTACCATCCCACATGGATGAGTTAGATCAGCAATGATCCGCCCCTTCTCTCAGGGTCTTGGATCCTTAGTTTACATCACAATATATGGTCTTCAATGGGCGTGCCATACCTGGCCTTAACCACACCACAAGAGATAGACATATAAACTAGAAAGTAATCATAAACATGTTACATTTTCAATGATGTTTGTAGATCTTGTGCCATCCCTTATCAAGTGCGGCCTTGCTCTTCCAGAGTACACCTCCATCAAGTCTTATCACATAACTCCAGTATGGATAAGATCCAATCAAGGATCACACCAAAGTTCCCATCCATGGAACTCCCATGAAACCAGTTTCTGCACTGCATCCGCCTTCAAGGCTGTCTTGGCCTTTGAGAATGGAGTCCGACCTTCTCCTTTCTCTCCTTACCATTTGTGTGTGTTTCCAGGACACATAGGAATCGTAGGACGTGTTCATCCATGATCAAATATAATCCAAGGGTCGTGCATCACTTCCCCTTTGTTGTCCATGAAACTGCCTTTCTACACACATCTGCCTTCAAGGCTGTCTCAGCCATTGGAATTGAATTCCGGTTTTCCATCTTCTCTCCTAGATATTTGCGTGTGTTTTATGGATAAAGAAGGAAGCCCTGGCATGCCTGCAAACCCACGGCCTTCACTGAAAAATCATCCTTACCGGATTCACCCAAACAAGCAATATCAGCCTTGTTATGGGCTGATCTCTCTTTCCCTTTCTTCTCTTGTCTCTCTGGAGTTTTCTCTGTGTTTCCTATGAATAATAATGGAAATTTCCGTGACCAGAGTCCCATATATATAGAAGAAGACGTGGGCAACTGCCTTGAACAAAGGGACACCATTTGGTAAGCAATGGGCACCTTTGGTTCCATCGCATCCCTTCGGCCTTAACTGCCTCCCCTTGCAACCTTTCGCCTATAACTGCCCCTTGCCATCCCTTGGCTAGTAACTGTCCCCTGGCAGATCCCCCACGTGCCTAGACCCAATCCCCAACCCCTAAACCGAGCATATGGACCACCTGATCCATTGCCCCAATGGCCGGACCACACGGACCATCCACCTGACCCGACCACAGCCCGGACTGGTCCAACTGCCCAAGACTTGAACACTCAGTCCAGCTGATTTGAGCTGACCCCCATTTGACCCAGCTGAGTGAGCTAGTCCATCCAGCTCAGGGAGCTGACACACTCTACTTGAGCTCCAACTGAGCTCTGTTCAGCTAGTTGGGTCTCTTGCTTGCATCGCCTAGCTGTTGTACACTGCGTCCAACTTGCTTTCTTCATCTTATTTAACCCTTCTAAGTCCCTCGGTCTATTTTCATACCTAGACTAAGGTTTCCCATGATCCAATCTGATCATTCACTTCATCGAGCTTCACCCGGACCTTGTCCAGCTACCGGACTGCTCATGCAAGTCCTTTGAGTTTGCCTCTTCTTTGTTTTGGTTAAGTTCCAACTATCTGATTCCCTTAACTACGTTCTTGGACCATGACACGCTTGTCTTTAGGTCGTGTGACCTGACTGGTACATGTTTCCTCGCATAATTATCCATCCGGGCGATCCTATATATCCAGGATCGGGGGTGCTACAAGGACAATGGAGGACATGGCTGAGAGCGTGGCTGAAGCGTAGATGGTGGAGGAATATTGCAGATGAGGACCATATCTGGCGGAGAGCATGACGATGGAGGAAATGGCTGAAGCGTCGATAATGGAGGAATATGACCTCATTTTTTTTTAGTTTTAGTTTTTTTTTTTTTTGTAGATTTGGTTTAGTGTAAACCGAGCTTGGAAAAATATGGTGAGATTTATTTTTTAATTTTTGATTTAGTTTTTGTAAACTGAAATTTATTTATAAACCAATTTTAGTTTATAAATAAAATTTATTTTATTTTTAATTATAAAATAATTTTTGGTTTAATTTTCGATTATTTTATTTTTAATTATAATTTTTTGGTTTATTATAGAAGGACATATCATAACATGAAATATGAATCATAGTAAATTTGTAACAAAAACGTAGTGCTATAGTTAAGTTAATAATATCATCCAAGTATTACTATCATAACTGTACATTTCGTAGCATTAAAACATGCTATCGTAGGGGATGAATACCTATGATGGCTGCCGATGACATAACACTTACAAATTCGCTATGAAACACTTACTATAACATATTTTCTGCGTTAAGAATATATGTATTTCTTGTAGTGAGTTCATGCTGGGATCCTCCATTCTTCAAGAGCTTGATGAGAAATAAGGAATCATAGAGAACCACAAGAGATCAGACGTTTGAATAGGCCGTCGTAACAACCGCAAGGTGAACAACAATGGCTTCTGCCATGAGTGATGATGATACATGATATTGAGACTCACAAAGGTTAGGTAGAGACAAGGAGTTATCACCTGAGAAGATTCCTCCAATGCCACAACCACAAGACTTTTCATCCTAAGATACCTGGGGGGAGAACAGGGAGATCGACCCAGATAATGGGATTGCAGGCCAGAAGACATCGAATTTGAGAACATAAAGTTTTTTGGGGCATAGCTCTACTACTTTGCATCCATTATACTCTTATGAGTTATTTCCTAAGCTGTAAAAACTCTGTTTTGAATGATCAAACTGTTTTTCGCTTTCCACAAATTTCACAGTACCCAAGGCCAAATTGGAGTAATTAAACCATCTGGGGGTAATAGAACAAAACAGTTACCCGCTTTAATAGATTCAGTTAGTGAGGCGGAGAAAGGAGATGGCGAAACCCAAATAGGAATGAGATTCCAGACACTCTCAGCAATCATACACCGAAGGAAAAATGGGGATCATCTTATGGAGCTCCACATTTTTACTTCTAAAGGGAGGGATTCCTCTTTTTCCAGGTTTTTGCTCACTGGAATGACTTTCCGCACAATTTTCTATTGGAAATCTCTAATCTTTGGGGTTGTTTGAATATTCCAGATGTGCTTCAGCCAGTCCCAGAGTCATTCCAGCTCTCAGTTAACATTATTATCCGTTATTCACAGCCTATAACCTGTTTTGGTCGAATAGATTCATGATGTTTCCGGCAGCTAAAATACCAATGGAGGATAATGAACTTGTGTTTTATTTGCAAAATAATGTCTTCATATGGAGATAGATGATGACAAATTTTATCAATGTCCCACTTGTTTGAGAGAGGGTATAGAAGATCATTAACCTTCAAGGAGAGAGACTCCAACGATGAGGGACTGTAAGGTTGGCAGGGGAATTTAAAAGATAGCCACAAGTCACTCCAAACATTGATTGATTCCCCCTTTCCCACAACCCAACTTAGGTTCTTTGGGAGTATATTTTTGCTGACCATGATGCTTCTCCAAACATGGGATGCATTTCATGGAACAACACAAGTCAAGAAAGAAGATTCTCGGGGATATTTCTCCATCAATACTCGAGCAGAAGTGACTGAGGTTCCTTGATTAGGCGCCATCCAATTTTTGCAAGTAAAACATCATTAAACATTTCAATGTTACAAAAACCAAGACACCCGCATATTTTGGCATCACCATTGTTGACCATGCAACCCAATACATCTTTTTCTTTTTCGAATTTGCATACCACTAAAATTGTGTAAGTAGAGATTGTATTTGCTTGCATAACAATAGCGGGATTTTGAAACAAAGCATCGTATAACACAACATAGCAGCTAGCACAGTCTTGAGCATAATTTGTTTCCCGATTCTCGAGAGACACTTAGAAGATCAGATGTGAGCTTTTTGTTTAATTTTATCCATTATTGAAGCAAAGATGTCTCTCTTCCAAGTCCTGAACTATGTATTTCCCGATACCACCTTCCATATCAATCGACATAGAATCTTTCACGCATGCTCGGACATCAGTAGATGTTTTGGCAGCGAAGGTGATTGCCAATTTTTGTGGATTGCTCCGTTGGCCTGAAACCGCCTCACAAGTATCAAGGATTTCCAATTAGGAAAGACACATGAAGCCTTTGATTTGTAGAAAAACATAGTGTTATCAGCAAAAAGAAGATGATTGATTGGCGGACTCCCACGAGCCACGCTAACTCCTGGGAGCAAGCTGTCAGCTTGGCCTTTAGCGGATAAGTTTTGAGAGCAATTCAATACACAAGATAAAGATATGGGGCGACAAAGGATCTCTTTTCCTCAAGCCGCGAGAGGGTTTGACAAATCTTTGAGGTGATCCATTAGTGAGGAAGGTGTATGACAATGATTCGATGCATACCATAATACAAGAGATCCAAGTTGGATCATCCTGAGCAGTTTTAGAACTTCCATCACATAATCCCATTCGATACAGTCGTAAGCTTTTTTTCATGTCTGTTTTCACATTCATTGAGCAATACCTTTTGTTGACTCAGAGGTGCGAAGGAAGTGAAGAGCTTCATGTGTGATAAGAATATTATCCGTTATCGCTCAACCTGCAACAAACACAGACTGAATATTGGAGATGTTTGCAGGTAGGAGGGGTTTAATCCTTCACGTGAGGATCTTGTCTATTATCTTAGAGTGGATATTGTATAGGGCAATAGGACGATAATCAGCCACAGAGAGGGGACTCGTGATTTTTGGAATGCGCCTAATGTGTGTTTCATTCTGTTGAACTTGTAGTGAGCTCGAGGTAAAGAAGTTCCTGATATCCTTTGTCACATCATCTCCCACAATATGCCAACATGCCTGATAAAATGTTGCAGAGAACCCATTAGGACCGAAGATTTACCACCATTAATCAAAGCTGCTGCTTCTTTAATATCTGAATCACTCGGTATAGATGTAAGCATTTGATTCATGTTTGGTGTCACTTTGTGGGTGAGCAGACCATGTAGCTGAGAGAAAGACTCATTGCCATTGGAGATGAAGATTTGGTGGAAATACTCAGAGATAACTTGATTAATATCATGTTTTTCGTACACCACTGATCCAGCGTGTCCTCAATAACCGGAATGGAATTTATAGCTCGTCTGCATCTGGTTTGCAGCATGAAAAATTAAGTATTTTGTTCTCCTTGATTTAACCATTGAATCCTACTTTGTTGTCTCCAAAACTGTTTTTCCTCAAGGTAAGCTCTGCAAAGGTCAGAATTAATGGATTCAATACGGTTTAGATCCGAAACCGCTTATGCCAGAGCAGTTTCTAGCGCTGTTTGAGAGAGCTTGATCAGTAGATTACTTTGGTTATATTGCTCCTTTTCCCAACTGATAATGCTTCTTCTACACGCGTTGAGCTTCATAATAATTGATTCACGTGGCGAATGATTCTATATTGATTCCACTAAACGCGTGACTTCTTCCTTTTCTGTCAATGCCCTATTAAACCGAAACATACACCAATGTTTGTGTTTATTGAAGTTGAAATAAGTAATTAAAGGTCTGTGGTCGGATCTCTCAAATCTTAGTTAACAACAGCATCTCCCCAACGGGACTCAGACCAAGAGCAGTTTCCCATTGATTGGTCCAATCTAGAACGGATAAAGTGAGAGTGACGAGTCCCTCTCCAAGACAGCTGCTCCCTGAAGTGTTTAAGATCCCAAAGGTGGTTTTGAGCACAAAAGATCTGAATGAGGAGAAAGAACCTTCGAGTGTGGGTGGTCCTCCAACCTTCTTTGTATTGTTGAGGAAGTCATTAGAAACACAGGTGACTAACCATGGAGTGTCACGGCCCATACCCACCAGTGATAGTTTATTCCGAAACGAAGCTCTGTTTTCCATCATAGGGGCTCCGTAGACAAAAGAGACAAACGATGTGATCCCCTTGTAAATAATCTTTGTATCGATGAGATTAGGAGATGATTTCAAAACCGATATATATATATATATATATATATATATATATATCCTCCTTCCACAACAAGGATAAACCTATACTAAGACCAATAGGAGGATATATATATATATATATATCCTCCTTCCACATCAAGGATAGACCTATACTAAGACCAATAGAATGTACAAAAAGTAGTGTGGGTAATGAAGACTTTATAACTTCTGATTAATAAACTCATCATTTTTCTTTGTCTCTATGAGGAACATTACATCCAGAGACATACTACGATAAATCTCCTTGAGTCATTGAATTGTAAGAATATTCCCCAGTCCTTGGCAATTCCAACTCAAAATAGCTAAGAAAGAGGGTTTGGAGGGGACAAAAATCCACCCCACCCCTAGTACATCCCAGTAAAAACATCGGATTAGAAGGGCCTGGTTTTGCACGATGAGTGCTAGATCCTGCCTTATTATAATGTAAACCATTATCTCTCTTTGGAATTAGTTTCCTCCGAGTTGAGGTAGTTGAACGCGCTATATTGGTCTTCTTTAAACTGAGTCCTTAAAGTGGGCTCCTAGCTATTCGTTTCTTTCCTGGAGCTTTAGTCACTTCCTTTTTGCCAACAGCTTTGCTTGAGTTTACAATGAGAATAGCTATTCCTTTATCTTTCCTAGTCAGGGTTCCAGAATCAGGACAACCAAACCGCAGTGTAGCAGAAATCTTTGATTGGCATAAACCTTCAATTGCTTCCCTGTTATCATCCATGTTTATTTGCTTCGCCTCATAAACACATACCTCCATTTTCTGAAGTCAAACTGACTCAAAATTTGGAGGATGTCTGCATGTAGAACCTTCTAGATGAGATGGGTTTAATAATCTCTCAAGTGCTGATCTTCGATCTTAAGAACCAGAGTTTTCTCCTTCTCGATTATTTCTTACAGGGTTTCCCAATTAATATTTGAGGGACCGTGAAAGAAGGGGAGTAATCAAAGAGTGGATACCCTTATCAGCAGACATAGCTAGAGGAGAACGATCCTCCTGTTGTTCATGTACTTCATGATGCCCTTTAGGAGAGTGGGGAGCATGCGATCCCGAGCTATGTCTACTCCTACCCAACATACAATATTGCATATAATGAGCTTCCATCCTACCATGGGAGAATACTGAGCGAACAGAGGAGTACCCCCTCCTACTATCAGTAAAACAATGATGATACGAGTTCCCTGTTCTATCAATCCTAGCATGCAACTGATTGTCCTCAGAGAATTGTATGGCAAGCTTTGGGTCTTCTGTCACCTCTCACTTTCTGGTGACTTGTGTATTTTCTCATCTACCACACAAACATGCACAATCTCCAATTTGAACTCAGATTATGACACAATCGTCTTTTATCTGTTACAAACCCGAGTCGGGTTGTGTAGTGAAATATTGTTTTTGAGTTAGTCCAATATTGATGTTAGATGTTGTATCTAAATGTAAATATTCAAATGTTATTCGTTACTATTAGCATCTAGATGCTATATCTGAATGTAAAATCCACAACATTTAGAAAATTTAGATAATTAATATTCGTGTTTTCTCGTCAAAAATACAAAATTAATTTTAGATATATTTGTTTGAATATTATAATTAGTTCATTATTAAAAATAAAAATTATGTCTTTAAATCTTTTTAGTTATTAGTATTCAAATTCTATTATATTTTTAAAAAAAACAACAACATTTCAAATACAAAAGTAAACAATATCTCATTTCAAATTGAAAAAACAAACAATATTTAGATGTTATATACTTAGATACACGGCAAATACAAAAACAAACATGACCTAAGTTTACTAATTCTAAGGATAGTTGCCTAAAAATGGTATTTTGGTTTATTCTGTAACCAAAAAGTAGGCAAGGAATCTATCTAATCTAATCTGATTGTTGAAGATTGTGTAGTTGGCTTTCGAGTGGCTTGATCGTGGCGATGGAACTTCCACAACGCTTTTTCTCCCAAATCATCCTTCATATCTCCAAAACGAACCGTAATAAACCGACTAAATCTACATCAACTTATGTATTATTCCCATGAATTTTTGACATTTCCATACTTTTAGTTCTACAGACCAAAAACAAAAGAGCAAACTGTACACAAAGACAAATTAAATGTAATTTATAGTATTTTCCAACATAAAATCCACTTAAATTCAACCAATAAGAGGATGCAAAGAACAGAAAAAAAAAATTGAATGTTATTGAGTGATGGGTGGTTAACGTACTAATGGTGTTAAACTGCACAAAAAAGCAGTTAAAGAGTTCTTCGAGTACAATGTCTTAAAATGTGAGTCCATTATAACCCCTCAAAACCAAACACACATCCATTACATGATCTCTTCTTCACTGACGTATAATGGTAGTTTGAGCAAAGATATTCAGAAGATATAATGGGGAAAACAAGCAAGTGGATTCGAAATTTCTTAACCGGAAAGAAAGAGAGATCAAAGGAAAAGATTATTCAGAGCGAGTGTGGATTCACTTCACCGGTTCTAAGCACTCCTAAAGAGAAACGTCGATGGAATTTTAGACGTTGTTCTGCCAGTAGACCACCAGCTTGTGCTTCTACCCTCAAAGTTTCATCTCCAACGGCTCAACCGTCACTGCCTACACCGCCACAACCATTTGAGGTCGCAAACGTGGACACCGAATATGAGGAGAACAAGGACGCTTCAACCGCGGAGATTGCAATGGCTGTTGAAGTATTTGCAGCAGTGAAGATTCAGGCTTCCTATCGTTCCCATTTGGTAAACACTGAAAACCAAAACTCAAAAAAAATATTACTCTGGAAAATTTTTGTTCCAAAATAAGTATTATTTTATAGTTTCAAAATATAGTTAGCTGTAGGTAATTGTCTTTTTATTTTGAAAAAAATAAAATTATATTTTTTATTAATATGTCTGTATAAACCCAGAACAACAATTAATATGTCTGTTTTTTTTCTGGCCTCAAATTAGTTCTAACGAATCAGTTTTAATTTTTTTTGGGGGGGGGGGGGGGCAGGCAAGGAAAGCATTAAGAGCCTTAAAAGGGTTAGTGAAATTGCAAGCACTTGTGAGAGGTCATTTAGTGAGAAAACAAGCAACAGCTACACTTAGATGTATGCAAGCATTGATTACACTTCAGACTAAAGCTCGAGAACAGAGGATTCGTATGATAGGAAATTCAACACCAAAATCCACAAATCCAAGAACACCGATTCATAAAATCCGGATCAATAACATTTACAACGTAATGGATCTAACCCAGATCTCAAAATCCCATCTTGACGACATCCAGATCCTAAAGTTTCTAACCTTGACTCCTCTGTTTTTGTTCATGCAGGAAAAGTTTCTAACTTTGACTCCTCTGTTTTTTTTGTTCATGCAGGAGAATGACGAGAACATTGAAATGGAGAATCAGTCCAAATTTTACTCTCCGGCTCCTTCTATAACCGACATGAGTCCTCGAAATAGTACCCATTTCGAGGATTGTAACTCATTCAACACAGCTCAAAGTAGTCCTCAGTGTTTCAGATTCAAAGAGTATTATAATGGAGATACTCTGTCTTCTTACGGCTACCCTCTCTTCCCAAATTACATGGCTAATACTCAGTCTTCTAAAGCCAAGGCTCGGTCTCAGAGTGCGCCGAAGCAGAGACTTCATGAGATCTATGAGAAGCATACGAGCGCGAGGAGAAGATCTAACGTGGAAGCACCGAGGAACAGTGTAGCTAAAGCTGTACGGATACAGAGATCTTCACCGCAATTAGGAAAGGAAAGTCAACATCAGTATTATCCGTGGATGGCGACTAAGCTCGATAGATCAAACGTTTCGCTTATGGAGAGCGAATGCGGATCTACCAGTTCAGTTATGACCAATGCTAACTACGGTAGACATGTTGATGTGAGTCCGGAAATATTACTTGTTTCCCAAGAAAACGTTATTTGAGATTAGATTTGTGACAAATGTTTATTTTTTTTGTTTCCTTGTTGCAGGTTCAGGGGAACGTGCAACAATTGTGATTTAGAAATTCTTAAGTGAGATTACTGGAAAAACATAGACCGGCCTAGAAACTGAAGAATGGTTCAAGAAAGAACCAAACCTCTATATGTTGTAGAAGAGATATCTCGTCTTAAATCTTGATTCTTGCTTTTTCATCTTTAAAATTGTCATTGAAGTTCTCCTTTTTGGATAATTTGTTAATGTTAGTAATCCATGTTCCCAAAAAAAAATCCATGTTCCCAAAAAAAAAATCCATGTTCCTATATATTTATGTGCTAGTGTGGTGATGAAACGAGAGCCAACATCAAGGGGCGGGTATATCCGACATTTATTCGATTTCACTAGGTCGTAAACTATATAGTAGTCCTAGGCATTCGGTTCTCGGTTCTGTTCCAGTTCACTTATTTTGATGATTTAGTTCTTTGATTCTAGAGGTTTAGGATCCATTCGTATATTTAGAAAGTTTTGTTCGGTTTTGGTTCGGTTATTTTAGTTTTCGATTCGAATAACAAAGTTGAAAACCGCCGGATCCCATTTGGTTCCGGTTTTTCAGTTAATTCAGATTAAAAAGTAAAAAAATGGGTTTAGATTAAATATCAGATTTTCAGGGTTTTCGGAAAAAAAATTCAGATAATTCAGATATTTTTAAATATTTTGAATAAGAGATATTCTAATAGTTTGATTTTTTGGTATTTTGACTTATAAATAATTTTTTAAAAAATTATTTAATTATTTTAAAACTGAATATAGTTAATTTATAAATATATAAACTATATTAAAGAATTTATGGTATACATTCGGTTCTCGGTTTGGTTCCGGGTTTTCGGTTCTAAAAATATAAGATCCACTAGTATAATTGATATGATCCATATCCGAACTGAACCTTGTGTTTTGGTTTGAGTTCTTTAATTCCGGATAAATGTGCCCAGAACTACTAGATTGTAAAGAAAAAATAATGAAAACAAATTTAACAATTCTAATAAACCAATACCATATGAGGTTGTAGTTTTATTTTCGGTTCTTTATTTTTTAAGTGAAAAATATAAAGTAACTTAACCAATTATACATTAATAACAGGCCCATGTTGATATTCTATATAACTACCAAGTAAATCTTCTCCCCAGCTCAATAATACTACAATACTTCTTTTCTCCTTCTTTTGTTTTCGTATCCACTACAATCACAAAATGATGATATTTGCGTTGCGTATGCCAAAACACACCTTTGTTAGCAGGGACTTCTTGTTTTTTTTGGGACAAAAGATAGTATACTAGTTTATTCTAAACAAATCAGTTAACCATAATAGTGAAACTGAATTGACATATACTATTGCTGATAAAAGATTTCAAACAATTCGTGTCAAACTATCGTCTTTATGTTTCAGGGACTTCTCCTCTTCACCTTTTAATTAGAAATAATTGAATCATATCTTATTCACTTATTTTACATATCTCAACAACTTCTTGCCCTAGCCTTTCAATTTTCTAACTGTATCGTTTTATTTCGCTTACCTAAATAATGGCACGGTACACGTTTTATTTATACATGAGTTAGTTAAACTGTCTTTAACAATTGTACATTTGGGATTAAATACCGTAGTTGGTTAATCATTGTTCAGTACCGTAACTGTTTTTATAAAATTTAACGGGGACGAGAAGGATCCAATAATGCAACCCTTTTAACAACGACATTTCTCCATACCTAAACATTGACAATTCACCGAATATGGCAGTATGAATATAATAACTAAGGACCCTACACTTTATCTTACATACAGAAAATGGCTACACTTTCTCAATGAATAATACAAAACACACACAAATATTTGTAGAAACGATTGGTTTAAGAAAAAAAAAGGGTCTTGGTTTATACAATAATCATGTACTTCAATCATATAATAATCGGGTCAGATTCTATAAAATAATAGTAAATGGTTTCAATATGGTTAGACCTATTTTCTAAATCGATTTAATTATCTTAATTTGACACAACTTTACGTTCAACCAGTTTATCAATGTTAATATAAAGTTTACGTTATTAGGAGTATAACACTATACCATCATAAACCAGTTTATAAGTGTTTAGTATAAAGTTTACATTCTATTTTTTTTAGTTATAAAAAAGAATCAATAGATTTTCCTAACATACTTAAAATATATGTTAAATTAGTTTACCTATTCCACACTTAAATATCCAATCAAAACAGTTTTAACCCCCCACCCCCACCTCCAAAATATATATCTAACCAAAACAGATTAGAAAATTTGGTATTCATGTATATAGATTTTTATCCATCAATAACTTGGTATCTCTAAAAAAAACGCAATGATAAATTATTTAACAAAAATACAAGAATTTTTTAGAGTTATTATGATATACAAAAGGTGAATGTTAAGAAGCAAATGCAAAAAATAGAGGAAAAACAACCATTAAATAATCCAGTGACACCTCAAACATTAAGCCTGCAAAATATATGCTTAACTGATGGTTTATGGATTTCTGAGGCTCAATTCAGTGAATATGGATAAGTGTGGAAAGAGTCTTCAGGATAGAAGTAATTTTTGGGACTAAGGAATCAAATGAGATGTGTTTCATCTAAAGATAGAAGCGCTTACATGGGGTATACAAATTATGCTTCAGTATTCAACATATCAAGACTTCGAAAAATATACTGCAACATCTAATCTCAATGATTCAAAACCTAACAATAAGACCAAGATTTTTAACGGAATTAAATGAGTTAACTTGTAAAGGAAAGGTTTCAATACTTCAGGTTTCAATACTTCAACATTGTTTACCATTTTCGAGCGTAAAATTGAATTATAGATTCTCTAGCTAAGACTACACACACTTTTCACATGATTTTTTTTGTTGGTTGTTATATTCCGATTTGGTTTTCAAACCCATATTTTGTTTGAGTAATAAAACAATTTTTTAATATAAAAAATAAATTATGAAAGTTTCCATATTTAGTTGGAGAAAAGTTTGGAATCATTTGAAAAAAAAACATATCCTAGATTTGAATACCAATTTTCTATATAGTATATACCATTTACGAATCACACTTGGTTACAAAAGATTTGAATAATATATTAACGATTTCGTTTTCAAATTTTCTGAAAATTTTACATTCCTAAATAAATGCTAATTAATAATTGTTAAGACCTTTTAGAGAAATAACCTTGGATATCAATAAAAAAAATTGTCACAAAATAGCACACAAGAAAAAAAAAATGACTAAAATATTTCATTAAAAATAAATATACACTTATATCCCTAGGGTTAACTATTCTAGACTTAGGGTTTAGAGTTAAGGGTGAGATTTTGGGGTTAGAGTTTCAAATTTTTAAAAATAAAAATAAAAAATAAAAAATTTCAAAATAAAAAGAAACTATTTTGGTTATTTTTTTTCTTGAAAACTATTTTTGTGACAAAACTTAAAATTAAAATAATGCTATTTAAGAGAATTACCTAACTTTTTAAGGATATTCAATATTGATTATCAACAAGAATCTGCAAAATTTTAAAATAAAAAATAGAAAATATATTTTAACAATTAAAAAATTCACAAATTATAATTTCATTTTATTTAAATATTTAGTAAAAATCAACTACATATTTTTCATATTACTTCAGAACATTTAATATTATGGAAAACAAAATCTTTCCTTCGGATTTTGTGAACAACAATTTATATAAATGTGTATTCTCATAGAATTTTAAACAAATTAAACTGAATCTACAAACTTATTCTAAAATTATCGTACATCAACAAGTTTATACATGATTATGACCAATAAAACAAATTTAGACTAGTTACCATTATTACACGATACAGATGCTTACTATATTACCTACCATTACATTTTACATAAACTTTATTTCTTTCTTTATCATTTTGGGCTTTTGCTGAGGACTTTACATGATAATTGAGTTGCCATTGTTAGCTTCGTTTGGGGAGCAAAAAGATTTTTTTTTTTTGCTTAACAAAAATCTTGGTTTTACTGTTAGGTTTTGAATCATTGAGATTATATCTTGCAGTATATTTCGAATTTATGTTGAATACTGAAGCATAATTTGTATATCCCAGGTAAGCGCTTCCATCTTTAGATGAAACACATCTCAGCAAAAAAGAAAAGTTACAAAATTGTTCTCACATATAACTCTTCTTCGGACATCTTACCTTCTCTTTGTTATGTCTTGTCTATTCCTTTCTTCACTCTTATTACTTTTGTTTTGGGAGATCTTGATGACCCCCCCCCCCCCCCCTCCCCTGATTATCCTCTTTTTGGACTTGAACGTACACTTATTGATGTTTGTTGGTGGAATGTGAGTTGCGTGTTAAAGTATATACGCATCTTGGCTTTTTGGGATTAATATATATTGCAATTGCATATAGTATTTTGACAACCACTTTTCGTACCAAAACTAATAATGTAATAAACACTATACCAAAACATAGTTCGTAATTTGTTAATGCCCAAAATTAAACAAAAATATTTTAATCACGCTGGAAAAGAAACAATTATTATTACAATTGTTTATACAAATCAAAATTAGTTTTAATGCTGATGGTTTACGTTAATTATAGAAGCGTCTTAAATCTCAATACACCAATAAAAAAATCCAGCATTCGTTGGGGAAAGTGCATACATTAGAAAATGCAGCTAATATATTGACCAAGCCTATTACAATAGAGAAATTCACGCATTTATTCCATGTTGACCGACGTTAACAAGCAAAGGAGGTCCCCTTAAAAGATAGACGAGATAGAGTTTTGTAGAAATTTTTGTTATGGTGGAGTTTGTTAATTCTAGAAGTGTCTTAAGTCTCTATGCACGGCAAAAAGATGGGTATTTGTCTGGTATTCATTAGAAAATTTACTTTTTCTAGGATAAATATGTATTTCTAAAGAAAAAAAGAAAGTTTTCTAAGGCTACTATAAATATGGGTTTAATGGGTTGTAAAGTGATTCACTCACATAATAATATATACAAACTCTAAACGAGTATTTGTCTTAGTTGTTTTGGTTTCTTTGCTTTCTTCGAGTTTGATTCGCATTTGTTCACAACAATTTAATTATGAATATTTTATAATTAAAATAAATAAAATTTATTTGATATTTAAATTTGGGATGAACTTTTTATTTTACATCTTTTTAGAAAAAAACAGATATCTTACTACAAATAATACCTAAAATGATTTTTTCAACATTTGTAGTTCAGTCCAGATTATTTTTACAACACTGAGCCTAATCGGCTAGCAACAAAAACTCAAACAAAAAAATACCAGTAAGCATCCATAAATTCCATACAAATGTGGAAAAGGTAAAGTTCATGGCAATAACTGATACATAAAACAGTTTATATATCAAAACTAATGAAATTAGACCCACATAAATCATGTGTGGTAGGCTGTGTTTGTTTGAATATTTTGCAAATGGAACATCTTTCATCTATGGAACTTAAAATGTATGATTTGAACGATGACCACTCTAACGATGCATATACCATCTTTATTAAATTAGAACATTTTATTGCAAACACCACATATAACTATCAAACACACATTCATACACCTCCTTGTAAAGCATCTAGTAGATTCTCTTCATCCATCCTTAATTAGATTCTCAAACCTAGATGCTAACATATCCAGCTTGGTTCTCTTGACACTTGTAGTACCTTCAGACATATTCTCCAATGTCTTCCACATCTTAGATGAAGCACACTAAAAAATCAACTTAATGTAGCTTATATCAATAGCATTGTAAATCATAGTCTTGACCTTAGAGTTGCAACTTGAATCCTTTTTCTCTGCAAAGTCCATTGATCTCCCGGCTTAAAAACTTCACCATGCTTATCATCCACCATCATATGAGCACTCCAACCAACTTCAATAGAACTCCAACAATCTTCATCAAGACCACTGATAAAGGCTTGCATACGTACCTTCCAATATCCATAATTGGATGGATAAAGATGTGGTGGTCTTGTCATAGATATTTTTTTGACATGCCTCCATCAAAAACTTTGTCATTTTTTCTAAACCAGATTTTTTCCTCACCCTTCAAGATCTCACCAATAACTTAGATGACCCGCTCTAATACCAATTGTAAGTGCATGAAGGTCAAAGTCAAATGCATAAATAAATATGACACAAGTTTTTCTCTTTTCAAATTCACTAGAACAAGAAAGCAAATTATAACTTATTTGCTAATGCATAAATCAGGCACAAACCTCCTGAAATACCACCATTTTTCTATTACAAGAATTATTTAGGATAATCTCAATCATAAGCTCAAATTCTCCATAGAGTCTAGACTTCAATCTTCTTACACTCAGAAGTATGACAGTAAGTACTTTAATACTCAAAGCACAACACTAACTCCAAAAACTTGATCACACAAACATCAAAAAAAAATCTCTCGGTTTTCTTATTTTGTAGTGACATGTTTCTTCATAGAGACATGTTCTCCTAGTATACATAGCCCTTTCTAAATTCTTCCAAAATGCAACTTAATTAATTTTCTTTTCTCTCTTAATGAATAACTTTTTCTTTTTTCTCTTTAAGTAATCTTAATGTAAAATTTCTAATAAATTTATTACCTCTTCTCCAAGTTTAATAAGTCTATAAACATCACAAAACACGAACTTCAATTCAGTCCATTTTCATAAGTTATGCATGTACTACTTCCAACTAATACAAAATATACATATTTAAGCCATCTATTGTTTCTCTAACCTTTCTATGGTCGTATATTTTAGATAGTCTTTCTAAAGAAGACTATTTCACCCTATCATATAAGAGAGTTTTTTTAGTTGTCTACTCTTATTTCTAACAAACATGATTTTTAGAATAATTCAATCACTATTCTACCAATATCAAACACACATTTAACCTCAAATGAGACTATTCATACAAAAGATCCAGAATTTCAACCTTAGCAGGAGAAATGAACTACTAGTTACAATTAGTTTCAATCAGCATCTAAATACAGCAAAATATAGTTGTTCGTTTAGCATGAAAACTTCACTTTGCAACTGTTTGTTTTCCCCCTTATTTTTATATATTAAGAGAAAAGTATTAAACATTTGTTTATTGTTTCGTTAATGCATATGGTTAATTAAGAAGCTATAAAGAGTTAATATACATGTCTTTTTCTATAAAGTGAGTGTAAATATATATACTTGGAATTATCCAAAATAATTAAAAGATATCTAAACTAATTATCCAAATACTCAAAATACCAAAAATATTCTAATTACTTACTGTTTTTTAGTCCAAATTTCTAAACAACCTAATTTCAGTTAATTTTAGATATTTAGCATATCATATTCAAATTTATATATTTCATATTATTTTTATTTTTGAACTTTAAAGATTTTAAGGTATATTAAAAAATAAATTTATTATCATAATTTAAATGAATATCCAAATCTGAACTAATGCAAAAAAAATCTGAATAAAATAAATTAAAATTTATAAATAATTGAATGATATTTAAATTTCTAACTGAAAATTCAAAATCAGAATAGACCCGAAACAAATTCAAAATTTGAATAGATACCCAAATGTTCATCCATAAACAACAATTGTATACATGAATAATTGAATACATGCCAAAACTTTAGTTACCGATAAATCCGGCTTTTGTATATTATCAAATAAATCATATTCACTAATTGAACTTACTGTACTTGGTGTGGCCACATCTGTCGTGTCGTATGTTGAATACAATGACCTGTGAGATGATATGTCACAATGCGTTCCTGCATATCAAATTATTTGGAAATATCTATATATATAATTATAAAGTCATACTTCCTAACAGATTGCCGACAAATTAAAGCTAATCCTATTCGTTAGTCTCGGCACACTTGCTGTATATTATTATTATTTTATTTTTTGTGCTGTATATTATTATAATTGCCACTTTTTCACTTTGAAGAATACAATTTTCTTGTTGTGTAATATCTTAGATATTTACACGGTGTTAGTGAATGTTTTTACACTATACTTTTTAATATTTTGTTAGTTTTGAAATAAGATCACAGATTCAATCTCTTAAAAAAAATTAAAGATTCTTTGACTATTTATCTTGTTCCTAATCCAATACTAGATTGAATAGACCAAGTAACAACTTAATCTTGCAACAAAAAAATAACAACTTAATCCTCTATGCCGATATAAACTTTTCAAAAAAGAAATAGGGCAATTCTCTTAAATAGCCTCTTTTAAGTTTTTGTCACAAAAATAGCTCTCAAAAAATAAAATGACCAAAATAGACTTTTTTTTTTTTGAAATTTTGATTTTTTTTTTATTTTTTTTTTTGAAATTTGAAACCCTAACCCCAAACCCACCCCTTAACTCTAAACCTAAAGTCCAAATTAGTTAACCCTAGGGGTATAAATGCATATAAATAAATTTTTTAGCTTCTAAAAAAACATTTTGGTCATTTTCTTCCTTAAAAACTATTTTTGTGACAAACACACTAAAAGAAGCTATCTAAGGGAATTTCTCAAAGAAATATATACATATAATTCCGTAAACTTCGTTAGAGAAACATATTTATATTTAAGAATTCAAACGTTAAGAAATTCAAGTTACGGTAATCATCTATTTATTATAAAATAAACTTAAACGTTAAGAATTTCAAGTGTTGCCAAAAAAAAAGAGTTCCCAAAAAGGCAAGAGTTATCATAAAGTATCGAAAATATTATTACTGTATGCACCAATCATACTAATCATTCTCTTGTCTTGCAGTCCAGAAGAGAGAGAAGGAAGAGAATGTTGTGTAATGTGTCTCTCCATTAAAGAGACAATATAGGTTCAAGACTTTCGGTCCTTTTTACAGCTCCGTTTCACTGTAAAGCAGACATCCCTTTGTATATAGATTTTTTTCTGGGTAAGTATTTCTTGATCCTTTTCTTTTTGATGTTTCATTTTCATATCGAAAAAAAAGTATTCAAAGAGTCGCTGTTGCTTGCACCTAACTCGAGTTTTCCTCTCCTGAATTTCAGTTATATTGAGTTCCTTAGGGGGAAAGAAATGAAAAACTGTTTCTTCTTTTTTTTGTCCCGGGATCTGTTGTTACCCTATTTTCATATTTCTGGTAATTTCATATGAAAAAAGCTCCACAAGCAAGAGTTGTTGTTTTTTTCACCTTGTGTGTGTATGTATATAAGTGTGATTACTTTTCTTCCCAAAGCATAATGAATTTTTTTTCCCTTTGCTGTCTCTGTTGATGAAGAATCTGCCTCTGTGATACATATTGAACTATGCTTTGATCCTAATCTTGTTTTCTAAGACTGGCTTTTCCCCCTTTTCTCCCAGTTCTTGTTTGTGATTTGTTAATGATGATTACATTTTGATTTTTGTTTATTGCATCCACAAAAGATTTCTCTTGCTTGCTGCTGTTCCTGAGCTGAGATTCCCTTGGCTTTACAGAATATGTATAGCTTTTGGTGAATGCAAGTGTACTAAAATAAATGGAAACTGTGCATTGAAGCTTTACTCATGTTTGCTTCTTTGAAACTGATTTTGCATCTGTCTCTCTGAAAGATTGCTGTTCTTTCTACAGGAAGATCCTGCATACAAGGACCAAAGTGATATCCACCATTTGCTACAAAGTGCAAAGGTTTGTTTTGGATTAGGAAAGCAACTTAAATCTCATTGTAACTTACCTTTGATTGTTGACTTCCTTATAAGGTCACATTTTCTTATTTTGTAGAATTGAGTACTAGTAGTCGGTTCAAAGGGGATCTCAAGCAGTTGAGCAAACCTATTCTTTTCAGCCGCTGTAATGGCCAATCACTTGCAGTCAGACTCCACGAGGCTGTACTCATGGTGGTGGGATAGTCACATTCCTAAAAACTCAAAATGGATTCAGGACAATCTTGCAGGTCTTCTTGATTTCTCCTTTGTGTTCCTTTATATGAGTCTCTTGGATATAGATTTGGAAATCAAAAAACTTAACAGGAAAATGATTTGTTTGTGTTGAACCAGATATGGATTCGAAAGTCAAGACAATGATAAAGCTCATCGAAACAGACGCAGATTCGTTTGCAAGAAGAGCAGAAATGTACTACAAGAAACGTCCAGAGCTCATGAAACTAGTTGAAGAGCTATACAGAGCTTACCGTGCTTTAGCTGAGAGGTATGATCACACGACAGTGCAGCTTCGTCACGCGCATAAAGCTATGGTTGAGGTGTTTCCTGACCAGATTCCTTTCGACCTGATTGAGGATTCTGCATCATCTACTTCTGGACCTCATAGAGAAAACATGCAAAAAGATAGTGCTGCAAGTAAAAGTAGTTTAAGTCATCTAAACGAATTGTACCAAACTTCTGATGCTAACGAAGGAGATAGTGAAGCTGAAAGCTTGAAGAGAACTTTGCTTGAGCTTCAGACTGAAAAGGAGGCTTTGAATCTCAGGTATCAGCTAAGCTTGAACAAACTATCAAGATTCGAACAGGAGCTTAGTAATGCTGAAAAGAATGTTAGAGGATTTGATGAACGTGCTTGCAAAGCTGAGATTGAGATTAAAGTACTCAAAGAATCTCTTGCAAAGCTAGAGGTGGAGAGGGACACAGGGCTTCTTCAGTATAGTCAATCCATGGAGAGAATAGCGAATTTGGAAGCATCTGTTTCTCATGAGCAAGAACAAGCCAAGGGACTCAGTGACCGAACATCTAAAGCAGAAAGAGAAGCCAGTAGTCTCACGCAAGAGCTTTCAAGATTGCAATCTGAGAAAGAGGCTGGTTTGGTCCAGTACAATAAATGCCTTGAGTTGATATCTGTTTTAGAGAAGAGGATTAAAGATGCTGAGGAGAGTGTTGAAATGTTCAAGAACAAATCTGAGCAAGGAGAAAATGAAATCACAGCTTTGAAACAAGAGGTTGTGAAGTTAAATGAAGTGAATGAAGAC
Source organism: Sinapis alba (assembly GCA_012274485.2). Lineage (NCBI taxonomy): Eukaryota > Viridiplantae > Streptophyta > Magnoliopsida > Brassicales > Brassicaceae > Sinapis > Sinapis alba. The sequence continues at coordinate 247,031 of MU105769.1, forward strand.
TTGAAAGTTAGATATCAGGTCTGTCTGGAGACTATATCAAATTTAGAGAGAGAAGTTTCTAATGCTCAAGACAATGCCAAAAGACTTAGCAGTGAAGTTCTTGCTGGAGCTGCAAAGGTAAAGACTGTGGAGGAACAGTGTGCTCTTTTGGAGAGCTTCAATCAAAAGCTGAAAGTAGAAGCAGATAATCTAGTGCAGAAGATGTCAGCTAAAGATCAAGAACTTGTTCAGAAGCAAAAGGATCTTGAAAATCTCCAAGCTCTAATGCAAGAACAACAACTACGGTTTTCTGAACTTGAAACTAGTCTTAGAAATTTGGAGAGTTTGCATTCTCAATCTCAAGAGGAACAGAGAGTTCTCACCATGGAACTTCAAAGCAAGGCTCAAATGTTGAGAGAACTGGAGATGAGTAATCATAATCTGAAAGGTGACACTAGCGAATCAAATGAATCTTCTGTGATCACCTTGCAGATACAGAGAAATGAGATCTCTTGCTTGCAGAAGATGAAAGAAAAGCTTGAGGAAGAAGTTGCAAAACAGATGAACCAGAGCAGTGCTCTTCAAGTAGAGATACACCGTGTGAAGGCTTATATGGACAACTTGAATAGGAGATACCAACAACTAACTGAACAAGTGAGACTCACAGGTTTTGATCCCTCATCACTTGTATTCTCAGTGAAAAAACTACAAGAAGAGAACTCAAAGCTTCTTGAGTTATGCACCAAACAGAGAGATGATAAAGACACTCTAACAAGAAAGCTGTCTGAAATGGATAACATTATAAAGAGGAATGCTGATTTGGAGAAACTGCTTTTGATATCAAACACAAAACTAGACGGTTCCAAAGAGAAATCAAAGGACCTGCAAGAAAGATGTGAGTCTTTACGAAGAGAGAGATCTGAGCTTGCTGCTGAGAGAACAAACTTGTTTTCTCAGTTACAAATCATGACTGTGAATATGCAGAAGCTCTTGGAGAAGAACTCTTTACTGGAGAGATCCCTTTCTAATGCAAACATTGAGCTTAAAAGTCTAAGGGACAAGTCAAAGTGCTTTGAAGATTTGTTCACTTTGCTCAAGAATGATAAGTCTGAACTTATAAAGGAGAAAGAATCTCTTGTGTCTCAATTGCATAAGATCGAGGAGAAGCTAAGAGTCTTGGAGAAGAAGTTTACAGAGCTAGAAGTAAAATACGCTGATTTACAGAACGAGAAGAAGCTCAAGAGCATTCAAGTAGAAGAGTTACAAGTCTCACTTTGCACTGAGAAGCAGGAGAATACTGATTATAAAAGATCTACCGAAAGCAGATTAGCAGATCTTCAGAGAAACGTGAGCCTTCTTCGAGAAGAGTGTCGCTCAAGGAAAAGAGAGTATGAGGAAGAGCTTGACAGAGTTGTAAACAAACAAGTCGAGATCTTCATCTTGCAAAAGCTTATAGAAGAACTGGAGCAGAAGAACTTCTCTCTCCTGATTGAGTGTCAGAAGCATGAAGAAGCATCAGAACTTTCAGAGAAAATCATTTCTGAACTGGAGAGTGAGAATCTTGAGCAGCAGATGGAAGCAGAGATCTTCTTGGATGAGATTGATAGCTTGAGGAGTGCAATCTATCAAGTGGTAAAGGCACTTCAAGTTGAAGCAGATTGTAAGACTTCACAACAGAAGATTACGAAAGACCAAACATCACGTGTTGTGGGAGAGATTAATGGGTTACAGTGTTCACTTTCAAACGCTGAATATGAGATGCAGAGACTTGTAGTTGAGAACTCAGTGCTCTTATCTCTACTTGGACAGTTTCATTCAGATGGGTTGATGTTGGAATCGGAGAAGAGCATGCTGGAAAAGGACAAGCAAGAGTTGTTGGAAGCGAACCGGTTGTTAAAATCAGAACTGATCAGAAGAGAACAACAAGAGCAAGAGCTCAGAGCTGAAATACAAACGGAGCATTCAAAATTTGAGAGATTGCATGAGTCATACATGGTTTTGCAACAAGATTATTCCTCTACACTCAACGCCAACAAAACTTTGCTTTCAGAGTTCTCACAACTTAGAAGTGGAATGTGTATAGTTAAGGAAGAAAACGATGCAACTCTCCAGGAAGCTGTTGCTTTGAGTAACATGTGTGTGGTTTACAGGTCCTTTGGGTCTGAAATGGCTGAAGAGGTCAAAGCTTTTGCTGAAACTGTTAGCAGTCTACGAGAAAGTAATATAGACCTGAAGCACAAGGTTGAGACACTGGAGGAGAGGTTAAAAGGCAAGGAGGAAGAAAATCAAGGTCTTGACAAGAAGCTGGAGAAGTTACAAGAAGGCCTTGCAGTAGACAACTTCTTAAATGGAATCTTGGAACATCAGGTTCTTGATGTAGACGAAATCTTGGAGCACAGGGAAATGGAGATCACAGAAGCAGAGCATATGCTCAAGGCTACACACAGTGCAAATGAAGAGCTGCACAAAGAAGTTGAGAAGCTGAGGAAAGACATTGAAGAATCAAGACGAATGAGGGGAAACTTACAGAGGCAGATTTTTGAAATGTCAGATCTTGCTGGGAGGCAGGAGGAAGAGATTAGAAAACTTAACACTTTGAATGGGAATTTGGAGTCAGAGATAGAGTTGTTACATAAAGAAGTCCAAAGAAGACAACTCCGAGAAGAGTTACTTCGTTTGGAGCTGCAAGAAAAAAGCAATGAGGTTGGACTTTGGGATGCTGATGCAACATCTTTCTACTTTGATCTTCAAATCTCATCGATCCGCGAATTCTTACTTGAGAACAAAGTTAAAGAACTCAATGGAGTTTGTGAAAATCTCAAAGATGAAACTGTTGCAAAGACGGCTAAGATGAAACAGATGAGAGAAAGAGTTTGCTTTCTGGAGTCTCAAGTGACTGAGCTAAAGACTCAACTGTCAGCTTATGATCCTGTGATAGCGTCTTTGGCAGAAGATGTAAAATCTCTTGAGAAAAGTAGTCAGGCTTTAACGAGAAGTCCTGCACCAGCCTATCAACAAAGCGAGGTAAGTATTCCTTTTATTTCAAATGTTTAAGCTCGTCTTCATGAATTAAACTAAACCCTTTTGCTTCAGGATGAAGCTGTTTGTCAAGAGTTTGAAGAAAGTGGAAGCATCACCACTCCAGGAACTAGAATTGTGATTCAGAAGGAATTGAAACCAAGGCTTTTAAGGCAAAGAACACGAAGTGCCTCCTATAGAAGCAGAAGCCGCAAGAAGATTGAAGAGATACAAGTCACTGGTGAATCTAGCCAGCCAAGATTAAGGCCTGAGATGAGGGAAGTGAAAAATGAATTATTAACTAGTGGTGGTTCTAATGACAAGATGATTGAGTTTTCGGAAGAATCTGCTGAATCAGAGACGACCAGTATAAAGCTTCTCAAGAACAGTAAGAGGACATATCGCCTAAGCCGGAATCCTTCTATAGAATCTGAGAAAGTGGTTGGAGTTGTGGACAAGCAAGAGTTTTCTACAAACATAGAAGACAAGGCAAAGATCATGGAGAGACTTTTGTCTGATTCAAGAAGGCTGCTAAGTCTCCGGATTAGCCTAACAGATATGAAAAGCAAGCTGGAGATGAACGGGAAACAAGGCAAAGTCAGCAAAGCTGATATAGTTATTGTGAAGAGACAGTTGAAAGAAATGGAAGAAGCTGTCTTGCAGCTGACAAATACAAACGAGATTCTTTCAAAGGAAACTGAGGAGACTTCTGGAGATTCCAGAGATATATACAGAAAAGTGGTTATGGAGAAGTCAAGAAACGGGTCTGAGAAGATTGAGCAGTTGCAGAATAAAATGCAGAACATTGAGCAAGCGGTTCTGAATCTTGAAGATGGAGCTAAAAGCAAACGAAGTAGGACATTGATTCTCTTCAGAGACATTATTCACAAGGGCGGGAAAAGAACTGCAAGACAGAAGAAAAACCGGTTCTGCGGGTTCATAAGATCTTCTTCTAAAGAAGAGCAAGAAGGTTTATAAGTACTATATAGTAAAGATATTCATTGAACTGACTATAGAAGGTACTATATGGTATGATTTTTGAAATAATGGAGCGATTTGCCTAAGATATATTGTGAAATAAAACTAATTCAACGGACAAAGAAGCATATATATTACAAGAAATGTTTGGTTTTGTTGTGGAGAACATGATGGGTTACATCTTTATTACACAGACAGTGTGTGCTAACTTACTACCAACTAGAAGTTGACTTCTTCTATCATCTCTCACATTGAAAAAGATTCAAAGAATTTTCAAAGCTACACGGTGTAGCCTTACAACACACAAAATGCATTTAGTGTTGAGGAGTGAGAGAAGGAAACATTGGAATCGACTGCAGTATCAGTTTTCTCCCACCACTTCTTCTCACTGAGCTCGATGAGTCCAGATGAGGAGGAGAGACCCTCTTACCATTGGGAGAGACAGCGTTGATGTTATCTATAGAGGAGTGGCTAAGAATCTCAGGCATTTCTTCAGCTCCTTCCTCTGCGACTGTCTCCAATGACTTCCCAGTCCGGGAATGAGTTTCCGGTTTTCTTATATATTGACTGTTAAACATCCCTGATGAAGATCCACCTCCAAGTACAGACTGTGGAGGAGGCATCATGTTCTTTAGCTGAACCAGTTGTTGTCTGAACAACAGAAAAATACAACAATTCAGGTGACATAGACTTAAAAAGCCACAACAAAACACCTTCAGAATTAGAGATTGTACCTGTAAATCGACATTGGTGTCGCAGGTAAAGCAGAACTCTCCTCCTTTCTCATTAAATAAACCTCAGTGTTCTCTTGGGTTTTGGCTCTTCTGTTTTTCCCAGATGTTTCATTTTCCTCCTCTTGTTCAGCTTCCATGTCTACAATGGAAGATCCTGAGATATTCATTTAAGTAGAATCAGAATCATAAAGATAATTTGAGACTGTTTAACAAAAAAAAAAAAACTCAGAAGAAGAGCAGCTAACCATCTTTGCGACCAAATGCGTTCTTACACCCTTCACATCTACAGTTTATGGAACATCCCACACCACCCTTTACAGAAACATAACACCAAGAGTCAGACCAATAGGAAGTAAAACACATAGATCCATGGGAAGTACATAGAAAATATAAAAACCTGGAAGCATTCACAATATTTCTTCAGACAGTTTGATTTCTTGCAGTTGCAGCCACGTTTATGGCGTGCAGAAGCTGGAGTTTTGCTTGCATCATCCTGTATGTCATTACAGTTATTACATTCCTTCAAACATGATAAAAGGATGGAGAGAGATAAATAAATAAAAAAGGATGGTGAAAAAAGGTTTTACTCCGGTTTCTAGAACCAAATCAGAGCTCTTAATGACTTTAGGAGCAAATGCAAGTGGATTCCGAGATTCAATCTGTTTGCGAGTAGCCAAGACGGTATCTTCATGAATAGGCTTGTTGAAGCAATCTATACATGAGCATGGCTCTATGCAATAGACTCCAGCAGCAAAGCATTCACAATAACTGCACATCAACATCAAGACATTCATAAACATCAAACGTTTTGAAGAGCCTAAGATTGAAGGAAGTGTAATCATGAAGCTTACAGTTTCAAGCACTTTGACTTTTTGCAGTTACATCTCTTACATGACTCGCCTTCTCCAGCTTCCAACTTAAGCCTGTGTGTTTACAATAGCCAACGGTTATCAAAACAGAGAAAGAAAGAGTCTATCACGGATTACTTTCTCTCAGGACGAACAAACTTGCCTCTTCTTCTTAGGGCTGTTCAAATGCAACTCTTCCAAGGTTGGTTCAACGGGAACATCTTCCAGGTCCCGGGTTTCAGTTTCAGTTTGGTCCAATGTTTCTTGCATTGTAGAGCTTGAGCCTTGTAGACCCACTTGATACTTCTCAGAACACGAGTAATCATGAGTGGTATTGGTTTTACAGTCCTTTGTGGACATCAAAAGGGCATTTAGATGAAGACCAATACTCGGTACAACACATCTCGACGAGGATCCACAAGCCACAGTGTTATTCTCACTCGACGTTTGCTTATTCCCCGGCATCTCAAAGTCCAGACAGCGTCTTCTTATACCACGGTGCAAGACTGAAACAGCCTATCACAACAAGAAGACAACTCTTTTAGAGACAAACGATCATTTATAAGACACTAATTTAGATATGATTTCTGAGTTTTACCCCATAAGGACTTGCGTTTGAAGACTTCGGTTCATTTATTGAACCAGGCTGCATCGTTGGCATCACTGAAGGTGCTTGGGAGGGTGATGCTCTCTGCATCATAAGGCATCTAAAAGCCTCTGAATCATTAGGTGAGCTGAAGATTAAGAACTCAGAAGAATCTGCAATCAATCTATCCCAATCCGGAGTTTCGTTTTTCCCTTGAACATTGTCATACATCTTCTGCATTTCCATTCCTGCAGCATCCTCAGATGAAGAACCATTCTCTTCTCTAGAGGGAGAAGCGTATGGAACAAGCGAAAGATCTGTGGTCTCTCTACCACAAGGTGAAACAGCAAGGGGGTCATCAAGATTCGTTTCCTTGACGTCAAACTTGACGATTTGTGGCTGCTCCATTTCAGTTGTAGCATCTATGTTGAATTCTGTAGTAGCATCTGCTTCTACTACAACTTCTTCATTTGACGTGGAATCGTCTGGCGCTTCTTGAACAGGAATGGTAGGATCAGAAGAAGGGTGATGAGTTTTGAAGAATCTTGATTCTTTGTGAGAAGAAGTTAGGTGTGGTGAAGTGAAAACAGAGGGAGGGGAAGTGAAATTCAGAGTGCTAAACTGGTGAGGATTTGGTATGGATTTGACAGGTCTTATTGGAGACAAACTGTTTATGTAATTGAACACTGGAGAATCCTGCATTTTCAGACAACCATCCAAAAAGGAGAAACTTATCAAACTTTTATTTATGTGATGAAATTAAGAAGGTAGGAGCAGAAGATCAGAGATTCCAATTAAGAATCTAAAGGAATTTTAACCCCAAAAGAAAAAAGCATCCTTAAAAAACAGTACAGACAAAAAGTACAGTTTTAATAGTGAATTGGGGATGTCTGGTCATAATTGCAATAGTGAACTGAAACCCCCAAAGTTAAACAACAAATCTAAACCAGTTACCATTATGTTGTGTTTGAATAAACTGATTTGATTACAAATTGAAAAAAAAAAATAACCAGGAAAATGGAAGGACTATGAATTTTTTAAGTGATGAAATTAAGGTAAGAGCAAAGATTCCAATTAAAGGAATCTTTAGGATCGGTACAGAAAGAAAAGTACAGATTCCGTAGTGAATTATGTTGTGAATTCTGAACAAATGCAACGCCGAATTAAAACAAACCTAAAACCAGTTAACATTGTGTTGTGTCATTGAAAGTAACTGCTTTGACTTTTGACAAACACCAGAAAGAAAAAAAAAGAAATTAAGGATAATTAAATAGTCTACGATCTTTGTAAAACATGGTCGATTAAACCTATGAAATCTGGATTTTTAAAATAAGAAATGGCTGAAAATTTAGTAATTCACACCAAAACTTTCAGAATTGGCACCATATATAACACATAAACAGAAGAAACTAAAACATTGACCAAAAACAATAAATAGATGTTGATAATAAAAAAAAAGTAAACCTCGAATCTGGATTTGGAAATTGGAGTTTCGATCTGGGTAATACTCTTCTGAGGAGTATCCATAGTTCAACAGTGAAAACAAATCACAACCACACTCTCTTTGTCTCTCTTATCTCTGGAGAAAGAAAGAAAGTCTCACACTCACTTTCTCTTTCTCTATCTGTTTTTTAGTGGAAGAAGAAGAAGAAGAAGAGAGAGATTCAAACGAGAGCAGAAGCGGGAAATGAAGATAATTGTCAGAAACAGACCCACCACTTTGTCTTTCCCTAACAACTGTTTCTCTTTCTCTGTATATGTATACACAAGTGTACGAGTATCTCTCTCACGTAGGTGTCGATAAATGAATCCTTGATACCTTGCTTTGTCTACAATCAAGCCAAGTAAATATTACTCTCGATCCTTTCCTTTTAATAAAGTAACGGACACTAGTTTTTTTTTTTTTTTTTTGCTCTTTTCCTTTTATTTATCTTTTTGTTTTATTGGAAGAAAATATTATAAAATAAATTAGTTTACAAAAAAAATATAATACAATAAATAACGGCAGGAGTTACAGTTCTTTTCACTGCTTCTCTTTTGTTTGCATGCAATTAGAATTATCTCCTCTCTTTTGTTAAGTGGTTTTATGTAAATCGAGATTTTTTCACTAATAAAGAATATATATATATTTAGCTTTTTTGTTCAAATGTTTTTTTGAGAAAATATAGATTTGGTATAATTCTACCGAAAATAGCCAGTCACGCCTATTATTCTTCCTACAGGAGATCTGGTAACAATAAACCAATATGTAGTTTTGCCAGAAATAAATGCAGTCTTGTCTTAAGATTTTTTTTTCTTTAAGGACTGACAGAGAATTGTTAAAAAAGGTTAATAAAAAGGAGCATATTATAAGGCTGAAACTGGGAGAATTACAAGAAAGCGATAATGTTTAATTACGACACATATATTAGAAATTTATTGGTCAATTATTCAGAATATTAGTAATTAATTGGGATCAAAACAAAAGTTACATAACGTTCGGATAAAAAATCAAGTACATGATTGCATAAAATTACGTCGGCCTTGCATTGTCATAAACATGCTTAATTATAATAATATCTCTAATTATAGTTACATTGTAATTATTTGTACACGCCTCTGACAAATAATTGCATAAGTTTGCTAGTCCCGCTTTATTCTTACTGCACCAACGATTGGTCCTAACTCCTAATGAAAGCGATATACTCTTCACTACAGAGACAAAGAGTTACTAATCACAGCCAGACATTATTTACTGTGATCGAACTTATTAGAAATAAAAGTCACTAAAAATACGTAGAGCCGGGCTAGTGAAGTAAAATATTTTTTCTTGTTTCCACCGAAACAAAGATATTATTAATAAATACAAAACCCTTTTATTTTTGATAGCCGGAACATGCCTTCCCCGTGAACCTCTTAAAGTTAAAGCCCTAAGAATTTAATATAAATTCGCCGGTGGGGTTACGTTTTGTTACAACGTGATTTTTTTCCTGAATTTACCTTTATATCCCTGTTCTTATCCTGGAGCCATTTTCTTATCCCATGGGTAGTTTCGGAGTTAAACGAAAATGACAGCTAGGCGTTATGCGCATTAGGCGGGAATATGGATTTAGAAGGAAAGGGGTTTTACTGTGCGCTAGTGTTTACCATGTTATGGTGCACTGTTGAGGTTATGGTATCTGATGGATGATATGTCGACACGTGGATGAATATCTTTGTCTTGCTTGATGATGACTAGTTTGACTTCGCACGCTACGGTGTACGATCGACCAACTACGTGGACTTGTAACCTAAATCTTGTGTCTAGTGTCTAACCATATTCTCTCTGCTTGGGTGTTACCGAGTAGGGCACACGATACGACGTCGTGTGTTTGTTCGTGTGGTTTGTTCTCGATAATAATTATCGAATTACGTACTTTCTCTGCTTTTATAAATTTTTTTATGAATTCTACTTATAACTAAGAATTTTTAGTTATACAGATTTATTTTTAGTTATTATTTAATTAGAAGATAAAGGGCACCAATGGGAGATAGATTTATATAATATTTTATTGATTTTAAAAGTTAAGAGATCTATATCTATACTACTTCCTCCGTTCCACTAGGATAAATGTTTTACAAAAATAAATTATTTCACAAAGAAGTATTTTTTATGTTTTCTATACAAAATTACAAATTTCAATACAATTAATTGAATTTATTGAAAGACTATTGGTTAAAATGCATTGGAATTTGATAATTTCTAAAAACGATGTATGATTAATGTGTTTTCTTAATATGTGTGAAAACACCAAAACATCTATCTTAATGGAACGGAGAGAGTATTATTTAAGAAGTGAATTTGATGAGTTGTCAAACTTTCCATAAATTTAACTTTAGTCATATTTTATATTTAATTATTAATTTAATAAATAATTTTAATGATTTAATTGATAATTTATGTTTATCTTGAAAATAATTAAAAAAATTTTAACAATAATATCATAGTTAATTTATATTATCTTTATGCTTAATTATTAATATTAATAAATAATTTTAGTAATTTAGCTGATAATTATCATTATTTTGAGAATAATTAAAAAATTCTAATGATAATATCATACTTAAATTTATATTATTTACTTTATTAATATTAATATTATATATGCTTATATTATGTTGGGTTTAGTAATATTAAACCAAATTTATGTTAATATATATCAAATAAGATATAATAATTCATCTATTTAAAAAAAATTAGGATAATCAAAATCACTCATTGTGATAATTTCTGAAAAAATTGGTAAATAATTTAAAAATATTTATAATATTATTTACAAAGTGTTTTTTCTCTCTCACAATAAAAGTTAAAATATTTGAATCTTTATTACCCTTAATAAATAATTATATCAGATTTGTTAATATAAAAATAAATTTCATTAATTAGATAATCATCATTATCTAAAAAGATTCTATCTTATGTTATCTTTTTTTTAAAAAAAAATCATAATATTTTTAGAAAAATATAAATCCATGCATATATAGTTTTATTTATATATGAATGTTTTTTCAATTTTATTTTACCTAATAAAATATATTTTATCAAAATAATAATTTATCGTATAAAAAAGTTTTAATATTTAATTATATAAATTATTCAATATTTATCGTATAGATTTGAGAAGTGAATTTGATGATTTGTCACGCTCTCCATAATCTTAGGTTAGTCATATTTTATGCTCAATTATTAATCTTAATAAATAATTTTAGTTATTTAGCTGATAATTTGTCATTATCTTGAGACTAATTAAAAAACACTAACGACAATATCATAATTAAATTTATATTATACTTATTTTCATACTGTTAAAATATTATATATATATAAATATATATTATATTTGGTTTAGTAACATTAAATTGGTTCTATTTAATATATATATATCATAAGATAAAATGAATCATCTATCTTTTAAAATAATAATTTTAGACAATTAAAAGAATTCATTGTGATAATTTATGAAAAAGTTGGAAAATAATTTAAAAATATTTATAATATTGTTTGTGAAATTATTTTTTTTCTCTCTCTCTCGTTAATATTTAAAGTGTTTAAGATCTTTATTACCCTTAATAAATAATTAGATTATCTTTGTTAATATATTACCAATACATTAAAAAGTATTTCATTAATTTGATAATCATCATTATCTAAAAAGATTTCATACTATGTTATCCAAAAATATTTCATATCATACTATTTTTAAAATAAATATAAAATTAAAATATATAGTTTTATGTAGATATAAATGTTTTCAAGTTTATTTTACGTAATAAAAGATATTTAGTTAAACTTATTTTTTATTATATATAATTGTTTTAATATTTATTAATTATTAATTATTTCAAAAGCATGAAATAACTTATTCTAATAGTTTTTGAATTGTTGATAAATCTGTTTACAAATATTTGTAAAATTATTAAGCCCGCAAGTGCGGGCAAAACACCTAGTTTGTTAAATTTAAAAAGAGTTGAAAGAGTTATTGTCTATTGTGAAAATTTATGAAAATAAACTGATACAATGATTCTAAGAATCTAAATAATATATATAGTATTCTAAAAATCTTGTATTATGAGTTAAATGGTGAAAAATATAACTCTTTATTACACCAATTTTAATGAATTTATAGAAACATTAAAATTTAAAGTTTTTAAATAACCAAAGATTATATATAGAATAAAAAAATCATTAAACCAATAACATTAAATTTTAACAAGAATGTGATAATTTGACCCAAAAAAAAACAAGAATGTGATAATTTATAAGAAAATACACATATATTTATATTTTTAGGTAAACATTAAATTATTAGACCAATAGTCATTTCGGTTTTGGCCCGAGAGATGTTTTGAGATTTGTCGTGGGGTATAACTAGGATTTTGCGTTTTTTAGAGTAATTGAACTGTAATATCCTGAATTGTGATATATGAAAAGGTTTAAAAGAATTGATTTGGTTACCTATATCACCAAAGTCCACTTAATTTTTCGGAAGCACATCCAGTTTTTGTGCGAGTGAATAGTAGAATGATGGGTGACTTATCGAGAAGTGATTCGCGATATTGTGCGAGTGAAACCAAAACACGGTGAAATGTCATGTAGTGATTGCATGGTCAATAAACAATGATTTTGAGCTTTTGAAAAAATTAACACTTCACCCATCAAAAACGATAAAATCCACATACTGAATGAATAAACGTGGAAAACCCATTAGCTGTGAACAGTCGAAACATTATAATATGTCTAGTTTCAGGAAAATTTACTGATAGCCTTTTTATAAACCACGCGTTAAGTAGTCGGTAAAAATGTAAAGTCATATTCACATTCGTGAAATTATATGAGTGTTGGTTTGAAGACTTGAAGTGTGAACTATTTCGATATGTTAGTACGGTGCGGTGATGGTTTGTTTTATAAAAAATGTAGGTTAACCACATGCTTGCTTCGAAGTCTTGAGACTTGAAATCCAAAGTCATGATAAACAAATTTAAATATTACATTGCTTGTTATAGATCAGGTCTAATAGGCGGAACTCAGACGGATGCATGGGACCGAATTAGTCTACAAACATCCTTGACTGCAATTACTAAAAATGGTGAAATGGAAACTTTTTGGCCAAGTAATTGACAACATTTATTTATCGTTTATAGGACTGTTCAATATGGTAAAACCGAACCATATCGAACTGAACCGAACTGAAATAGACAATATAGTTTGGTTTTGGTATATATCATATAAATCGAATGGATATGATTTTATGAAAAATATAGGATTTCGATATGATTTGGTTTATAACTGATTAAACCGAATAAACCAAATAAAACTAAACAAAAGTATAAACATGTAAATATGTATCCATTTTATAATGACACATCAAAGTTTATTTGTTATATAAGTTAATTTTTTTGTTAATAACTATTACAATATTTCTATACTTCCTCCGTTTCATATTAAGTGTCGTTGTAGAGAAAAAATTTCGTTACAAATAAGTGTCGTTTTAGCATTTCAATGCATAATTTATTTATTTTATTTTATTTTTCATTTTAATTTTTTATCGATTGAAATATGGTTAGTTGTATGAGTAATGATGTTATTTATACAGAAAATATGCAAAATTAAATGTTTTTTTAATCTGTGTGCACAAATCTAAAATGATACTTAATATAAAACAATTGAACTATAATTAAATAACAGTACATCGCAACTGAAGCTTCTTATTTTCTTAGTCTTCTTTTTAATCTTTTTGTTCTACTTTAGCGTTGACTAAATTGAAGTAAAGGTTATAAATTTGATGGACAACAATCAGTGAAAATTCTTCACAACTTTTTCTTATATATAAACGAACAGAGTTTCGTGTTCAATCAAAGTAGCATGACTTTGATGAACACTAAATACGGAAGATTAGAAAGACTTTTCTTTTATGCTTATGTTTTGTTTCTTATTTTTATTTTCAAAATTTCGAACTTTGATTTCATTTCTAGATTTGATTATTTTATTTGATGGTAGAAGCGTTTTATTTTTTTATTTATTTGAACATATAGTATTTTTTTAATAAATGATTGTGTTAATAACTGACTCTGAAATTTATATAATATGATCTCAAACTAAATAATTATTTTTTAGCATGAACCAAAATACCAAAAAAAAGACAAACCAAAACCGAATCAACATCCGAATTGAACACCCCTAATCGCTTATCTCACTTTTAATTAGCATGAAATGAAAAAACAACAAAAATGATTCATGTTCTAAATTTCTTGAGTCATTATAATTATATTTGTCGGATGTCACATAAGAGATATTTTGTAAACCCAACTGATAAGAGCACCATCAACCCTAAGCACCCATAAGGGGTGTTTAATTTTTTTCTGATAAAAAAAATTAATAAACGAACTAATTGCGGGTCGCCCCGTATCATTGGGGCCCGCAAATAGTGCAAGCATCAGCTCTTAAACAAACTCCCTAAGTACCCCTTGTGGAATTCACCCACTATTATATTCATTTCCTCCTAAGCACCCTCCTAAGCACCTCCTAAGCACTCCCCTTAATGGCATTCTAAGTTGGTAGGTCGGGTCCAATCTTTACAGATGTCAAACAATATGAAAATGAGTGCTACAAGTCTCCGTATAGTGACCAACTATTTAGTGGCCAACCAATGGTTGAAATTTTTTGACATTCCTTTAATAATATATACATTGGTGACTACAATTATAATAAACATATATTATGTTATAATCTTTGATTCGGGTTTATCTTATTGCTATAGGAATTTCTTCTTATATATGTACAACCTAGTTTCTATGTCAATGAACACAACACTTTACAATTCATTACATGGTATCAGGGTAGAAACACGATCTTTGATTTTCTCCCTCTGATTTCGGTTCATAAAATTCTTTTCCGCTTATTATTCATAAAATACTATGCGACATGATTCTTTTCACTAAAACATGTCGACTACTTCTTCTAATACTTCTACAAACATAGAAATCTCTTCATTGGATTATTCATATTCTCTAAATTCCTCTAATAATCCAGAGGCTTCAATTACACTAATACTACTTTGAGGAGACAACTATTCTAATAGGCTGTTGAACTATGGAACTCTTTTCAAGCTAAGCAAAAGATTGGTTTTATCAATGGCACCATACAAAAAGCGACTGCAAATCCTGAGCTTTCCCGTCGGACATAAACAAACTCAATGATAATCGGTTGGATTCATAAGTCAGTTGATCCACAAGTTTGATCAACCGTATATCATGTCCTAGATGCTTTAAAATTGTGGGAATCTCTGAACCTACACTTTTCTGTTAAAAAATAGGTTTGAAAATATCTTCTCGAAGACAATATTATAAACTGCAAACAGAATGGCCAATCCATACTGGAATACTATGGCCGACTCTACAAACTATGGGAAGAAATACAGAATTTCAAATCCATAGTCTCTTGTACTTGTTATGCATTACTTAACTCGAAAAAGAACGCGAAGAAGCAAAACTCCGTAAGTTTCTTTTCGTTCTTGATGAGGTCCGTTTTAGCATGATTCACTCTCAAATCATCGATGAAAGGTCTCCACCTGATCTTAATACAATATACTCTCGAGTTATACGAGCTCAGCAATATGCGATCATTAGACATCAAACATGACACCATTGGCTTCTCAACAAAAAAAAACATGACATGACAACTCCGAGTGTTTTCTTCTTCATGGTTATCCTGACTGGTTTCTGGAGCACCAACAACAATGTTCCTCATCTCGAAACATAACAGGTTGGGGAAGTAGAGGACGTGGTGGTCGCTTCTCAAATTCTTCCAGATGAGAACGTGGGCATATGAATGTGTCTTTGGCTTCTATCAGCACTGCAACCTCTCCAAAACCACAATATCAAATAACAGCTCTCATTAATCTACTTCAAATAGAGAGAGAGAGAGAGAGAGAGAGAGAGAGAGAGAGAGAGAGAGAGAGAGAGAGAGAGAGAGAGAGAGAGAGAGAGAGAGAGAGAGAGAGAGAGAGAGAGAGAGAGAGAGAGAGAGAGAGAGAGAGAGAGAGAGAGAGATGGTATATTACTTCACATGAGTTAAGGTTTCTCGTGTTCATCAGACTTCTAAGGACACTTTATCTCCTTTTGTATTATGGCATTATCGACTTCGACATCCGTCTTATAGTGTGCTTTCTGCATTACTTGTTTTATCTAAGTTTGAAGTTGATTTTGATAACACACTCGTGTGAGATTTGTCTACGTGCTAAAAAACACATTCGATTTTCCATGATAGTTATAATAAAGCTTTAGAACCTTTAATAAAGCTTTAGAACCTTTTGGATTGATTCATTGTGATGTTTGGAGACCTTGCCGTACTATTTCCTCTTCTGGAGCTTCTTTCCTCTTCTGGAGCTGCATATTTCTTACCCATTGTTGATGATTTTTTCAGAGCAGTATGGACTTATCTAATGTTATAAAAATCAGAAGTTAATGGTCTCTTGCAAAGGTTTTGCGCCATGAGCACAAAACAATTCAGAAAACAAGTTAAGGCAGTTCGGACTGATAATGGCTCCAAGTTTATGGTTCTCTCAAGATATTTTCGCCAACAAAGAATTGAACATCAAACCTCACATGTGTACACTCCACAACAGAATGAACGTGTCGAACAGAAGCACAAACACATTCTCAATGTGGCATGTGCATTACTCTTTCAAGCCAAACTACTTGTCACATTTTGCGGTGAAAGCATTATGACTGCAGCCCACCGTATCAATTATGCACTGTCAGCTCTTCTTCACGGCAAAACTCCATACAAACTACTACATGGCTCTGCTCCGACTTATGACTCCTTACGAAATTTTGGCTGTCTCTGCTACGCCCATCGGCGACCTTGAGACAAGGATAAGTTCAGTGATCATAGTCGCAAGTGCATATTCATCAGTTACCCTTATGGCAAGAAATTCTGGCAATTATACAACATTGAAAGAAACGAGTTTTCCTCGAGTCAGGATCTAATATTTCAATATATTACAGGTTTCACTGATAATGATCTTATCCCACCATCAGTATATCAACCGGATCCAGCAGTTGACGATCAGTTCTTACACCCGCAATCTATTATTTCCTCCCTGGAGATAACTCGTGCGATCGTTCCTACAAAGAAGTGGAAAATCCACCAGATGGACGTCCACGACGCTTTCTTACACAGTGACTTACACGAAGAAATTTACATGAAGTAACCTCCTAGTTTTGAAGGTTCTGACCCTACTAAAGTATGTCGCCTCCAAAATTCCATCTACAGCCTGTAACAAGCATGTTGTTGGTTTTAAAAGTTAAGTACAACATTAAAGTCATATGGATTCAAACAAAGTAAGGTAGACTGCTCTCATTTCTATTTTATCAAAGGGAAAACGGTTCTACACATCCCTATCTACGTTGATGATTTTATCATGGTTGGGAACGATATATCAATAATGCAACGCTTCAAGAACTACCTCAGTAAGTGCTTTCATATGAAGGATTTGGGCAAACTTAAATACTTTCTTGAAATTGAGGTTGCTCGTAACAATGAAGGCATCTTTCTCTCTCAACACAAATATGCGTTAGATATCATCACTGAAGATGAACTTCTTAGGTCCAAACCGTCTGTTTTTCTCATCAAGCTTAACCATAAACTCGCTTTTTTTACTTCACATGTTCTTCAAAGCCCATTAGCATATAAAAGATTGGTTGGTCTTCATGTCTATCTCACTTTTAAAGCCCATTAGCATTAGCATATACAGTTCACATACTCTCTTAAATTATGAAGAGTCCACACCATGACCATTGGGACGCAGCATTGCGCACAATACATTATCTCAAAGGCAGTCTTGGACATGGTATTCTCCTCTGTGCGGACTGTAATCTTCAAGTTACAACTTACTGTGACTCTAATTGGAGTGCTTATCCTATTACCGGCAGGTATTTAAGCGTATATATTGTCTTACTTGGACACTCTTCCATTTTTGGGAAGACAAAGAAACATGATACATCTTCAATGTCATCAGCAGAGGTCGAATACAGGTCAATGTCTTACACATTACATGAACTTAAATGGATCAAGCAACTTCTTCAGTCTTTTGGTGTTACACATAGTCAGCCAATGCGTCTTTATTGTGAGCAAATCCACAATCTACATAGTGATATATTGTGTTTTTGACACATTGTACATATATTTTCCAAAGTGTTTCAGGTGTTTTTCGAGTTTTTCTAGTCTCTTTCGAGTCATTTCAGGTGCAGAGTAGGTTAGGAAGATTTTGGAAAGACATATGAGAAAAATAATGAAAATTCGAATTTTTCTACGGAGCAGCCGGGTGGATGATCCTAAACGGAGCAGCCGAGCAGAGTACCAGAGTGCATGCTCCAGCGACAGAGATTTGTAGGGAAGTTTCCAATATTTTAAGATTTTATCCAGTGTTCCCTCTTTTTCCTCCTGGGCCAACATGCACATACCTGCAAAAAATATTGTTTTCTATTATTTTTATCAGACTACACCATTTTTTAGAGAGATCAAGAGAGAGAGTTTGATACTTTGTAACTTTGAGGGAGAAGAATCTCTAAATTATTTGGAGAAGATTTTACACCCTCTTGCTTTTTATTTATTGATTTAGACATGTTTTCTTCATTATCTATCTATGTGTTTTCTCTATTAAAGGCTGAGTAGTCGGCTTGATTAGTCTAAGGTGTTAGGGTGTTTAGATCGATGAGCTAAATATAAATAAAGTTTATTGTTTGATTCTCTACATTCATGGTTACATTTATTGCATGCATTAAATTAACCATTTAATGTTGAAACTAAGTTTAATCTAATCATCAAAAATGTTTAGGTTGCTAGAAACAACAGAAATGGACAACTTGTCCTAACCAACCAAAGTAGATGTTAGGACAACTTGTGAACCAATCAAATCTGAACAATAATGTGTATCATTGAGTTTAATCCAAACGAGAGTTAGGCATTAAGATCAACTGATAAAAGGAGAGATACCATGAAAGTTGGTCAATCTACTTGTGTAATTAGAGTTCTAGACTCGCGCTTAATAAAACTTTGCATAGATGTTTGGATCATGATTGTTTGACATATGATCCTTCATCTTATGCTTAGTTTCTTTATAATCTGAAACCCCAAACTAATAATGTTATTTACTTATTTTCATTCTTTTATTTTCAGTAAATCAAATTATTTTAGTTTGATATCGAACATATAAGAGAAAAGTGTAAAAATGATCCTTATATAATTGAATCTCAAATACTACATTTACATTATTAGTTTGCAGTAAAAATACAAAATTTTAGTGTATTACATAACAGCCAATCTAATATTTCACGAAAAATAGAACATATCATAGTTGATTATCACACTATTCACGATTCTGTGCAAGAATCATTTTTTTTTTGAATTATACAGGGATATCCTGACTCCACATAAGTGGTCCAGACTAGTCACATGTTGTCATGTGTCGGTCCCCTATCCCTGGCGATGCAAGAATCATTTATCACTACTAAATACATCAAAACAAAGGAACAACCAACTGATATACTCAACAAAACTCTACCTTTAACTAAAATTACTTATCTTCTTTCCAATTTGGAGATTCACGATCTTTTACCTCCAATTTAAAAGAATATTGAGATAAAGATATAGGTTAAGGAAAGCGATAAACATATATTATGTTGTAATCTCCTATTCAGATTTATCTCGTTGCTATTAAGATTAGCTCTTCCTCTTGTATATACAGCCTAGTTGCTATGTCAATAAACACAATACTTTAAAATTCATTACATAAAATATACAACTGAATGAAGAATTTGTTCTCAAATGATAGTAAAACTCGTTTACACATGCACTGATGCAAACATGTTGCAAATCCATGTAATTCACAATGCGACAATTTTGTAAGAGAGGAAAAGAAACACCAACAACATACATATATGTGAAGGTGGCAAAGCAATATGTAAACGTAAAGAATTATCATAAGATACAGACATATTAGCAAATAAAAATAAATAAATAAAAGATATGGAGTTGATCAAAAAAGAAAAGATATTGACATATTATTTGTATAGTTTTTTTTGGTGTGCAAGATTATTTGTTTAAATTAAAATCTCAAAGTAATACATATAAAGAGAAGAAAAAGTACATTCTTGACATAAAGAAGCTCCATGCTAAAATCATAATGTCGACCAAACATGCTACCTTCAAAATCACGTGCCTAGAGCGCATCACATGACTAAATCACATAAAACGATATCCTTCATTACATATTTCTTAATTAGTAAGAAAGAGAACATATTAAAACCGAACACAACACCTATATTTAATCTTTAAATATATGCATACTTATTAGTAGACGAATAGGTCTTTTAAATATATATTATAAAGGTCGACAAAAAATATATATTATAAAGTTGATTGTTGAACTTTTAGTGAATGTCAGGTTGCTTGATACTGGATACAGATTAGTCAGAGTTTAAGAAATAATACAAAAACTAATAATGATTTACATTTTAATCACTAACTCAAGATCATCAATCTCTAAGTCTTTCTCACACTGACAATAAGAAAAAGCCAACGTAACAAAATCATAATATAGCTCATATATGTTTGTACGGTGAATCTTTTATCATTTTCTGTCCATTTTTCTTAGCTTTATATGAATAATTGTAATTGATTTCATGGGCTGACCTTAGACTTAATTTGAGCATCTTCTTTCTCTCTTAAGTACGCAAAAGTTGGCATGCATATCTTTTGACTTATGGACTCATAAATCAAGGTGAAATTCAACTTTTCCTTTTTCATATCAGTATATTAATTCTTTCCATTCCAAAAAAGTTCAGTGTTTTAGATTTTTTTTTATTTCAAAACGATATATTTTTATATGTTAAATGTATTATTTATTAATAAATTAAAAATCTCAAAAACATAATTGTGGTATTAATATTTTATTAGTTAAAAATTATAAAGAATAATTAGTTAAAAATGTTTATGTATGGGTTCACATGAGTAATGATCTTAGGGTTCAACGAGTACGTTGCATTCTTTGAAAAGGAATAAATTATAATATCCGGTTTATGGTATATGTAAAAAAATTTAAAATAATTGATTTGATTATCTATATTATCAAAATGCACTTATCGTTTTGGAATACATTCATTTAAAATTTTAGAGTTAAGCGTACTTAGACTGGAGTAGTGAAAGAATGAGTGACCTATCGAGAAGTGATTTGCGATATCGTGCAAGTGAGGCCAAAGCAAGAAAAAATATCATGTCGTAATTGCAGGATCAATAAACATGACTTTCAAGCTTTCTAAATATTAAAGCATAACCCGTCGCATATAATGGGGGTCGAGTGAGCGGGCATGAGAGGTCCATTAGCCATGCGCAGTCGGAGCGTTATAAGAACTTACAAATTTTATCCAACTATAATTTTTATTTTAACTAAAAGAATAGAAAATGAATTATATAAACTTATAATTGTATCAGTAAAAGTATTATTAATTTCAGTAAATTTTAAAACATACATATTTAATCTTTTAGATATAAAAATAAAACTAAACAAAAATTTAAGGATTAATTTGTAAATAAAAAGCTAATAGTAAAATGAGATTGTGAATAATTCTCCCTTAAATTTGAAAGGATACTATTTATATCCTCTCTTTTTTCTCAAAATGATGCATCATTAGAAAAGGTTTTCCCTTGTTTTTTATATTTTCTCTCGAAATAATGTACCCTCAGAAATGGTCCCACATCAAATTTGAGAGAATAGAATTCACAACCTCATTTTGATATTGAACTTTTTTTAATTACAAATTGATCCTTAAACTTTTATATCGTTTTGTTTATAAAAATATAATATATGTGTTTTATACTTTAACAAAATTATTAATACTTTCAATAATACAATTATAAATTCATATAAATATTTTTATTCTATTAAAACTAAACTATGTAGTACAAAATTATTTAAAATAAAATCATTGTTGGGTAAAATTTGTTTTTTAAAAATATATAGCATTATTAGAATTTAATAATAAACACTAATAAAAGAATAAACTTGAAATATTCTCTTTTAGAGAGAAAAATGAGGGAAACTATTGAAGCAAAACTCATACTCATTTTAAATTTACATTATTTTGAGGGGGGAAATGAGGTAACCATTGGAAATGTCCTAAGTAAAGTGAAAATGACTATATGAATGAAATAGTAGTATGCGAATGAAAGTGGATTGATAGCTTGCTAGTGTGAATTGATGGGTTGACAAGATTGTTTGTTATATCAGATAGCATATGAGCAATATCGGGAGTCGTGACTGAGTACTTTTATACATATGCCTCCTTTTGTGATGAATGTAAGGATTCATTGTGTGGATCATAGTAAGAGGTTATAAAGACCATAATTAATGAACAAGTGTTTGAACTTGGGATCATGTTTGGGAGTTGTATAACAAACATTATTATTGTAGCCATGGTGTAACGGTCTTTAGAATTTTCAATGGTTTTCTAAAGATTCTCATGTTGGAGTGATTTATCTTGCTCTGCCTTGTGGGTGCGGTGCGGTGAGGGGGTGCCGTTATTCCTTATTTTCTTTACCTTTGCACATCGTGTCTCAGTTATGGTGGACATGTACATATCTAGTGGCAACTCTTATACCTAGCCAGTATGTAGCACACAATAAAACAAAATCCCTAATACGTCCACTGCTAAAGTTGATTCCTCGATACAGTTTACTGATAAAGGTAAAAAAAAATGTTTGTCTAAAGACCCAGCTGTTAACTTTTTCTTGATGTACTAGAAAGAGGCAAGATTTTTTTATGTCCATTGCCTCTTGAAGATTATGTTTCAAATTGGTGTGAAATCAGAGGCAGATTTATGCGTTGAATCAGAGTCACCCGGTCTTCGTTTTCAGCAGAAATCGTCTTCTAGCTTCTGTTGTGCACGTTTTAGTTTCCAACGCAGAAACTTTGTTCTTTGGTTCCTAAATTTTAGGCATCGGCCATCTTTTTCGAACACCTCAACGTGGTGTTGTGCTTTAGTGAGCTTTTCTCCTTCTACACCACTCTAGATTCCTCATCCTCTATTGTGCCCACTCCATTAAGCTATGGTTCTTTTTGAACCGCCCATCGCTTCCAAGTTCTTTTCATTATTTGGATCATGATTTCTTATCTTTTTGGGTGCTCTTTTTTTTATTGTCCCAGCGAGTGACGGCATTAGAGAGAAAAAAAAATCATGAGATTTGATCTTTATTGTATAAAAATATTTTTTCAATAAACATAGTCTGAATCTCTCTTCCATCGACTGAATCTCCAAATCGGATGGCCAATAGAGATAATTCAGCATCCAAATATAATACAAGAGAGGGAGAATTAAACAGATAGTTAAGAGATGGGGAAAATCAAGAGTGAATAAAAAGACTGGATTGGGTCGGATTGCAAGAAGTCGGATGTCTGAGTGGGGTAGATTTTATTTTGTCCTAATTAAGTGTTTCAGATTTGGTTTAGGTTGCAAACTTAAATCAGTGTAGAACCATGATCTATGTGAGTTTGCATTTTGATCTTTCAAATTGAAGAATATGATGTTGAATAAATTTAGATAAGTAGAATTAAGACGATGTTGAAAGTTTATGGGTAGTTGTTGCTAAACGATATGATATGTCTTGTGGAGAAATATATTGTTTTTCCAAAAACACATAACTAATGTTCTACCATATATTTTTGCATCTGCATAATATATGAATCTTAATATATATCACAATTTTTGTTTATGGAAGTACAAACTTGCTCATTTCACTCCACTCCACTCCACTCCTACTGAATATAATACGACCATGTTATTATAAATACATCATTTAGTTAAAAGATCAAAAATGTATGTGTGAGCCCGGGTCAAAGTCTAGTATCAATGATGATACAAAACGAAGGTATGCAGTTTACGGCCTTAGTTTTGAGCTTTATGGGCTTCTCAGAACCCATTACGTCACGATCGGTTTCACATTCGACTCTTGAAAGGGCATTGGCTGGTTAGTCTCTCTAGGGGTTTTACGCCCCGCTACGAAAACTCAGCAGAAGAACAACGTTTCCGGGGATTGTCAACGCGACATGCGATCGAAAACCTGAGATAATGGAAGAGAAGGCTCCGCATCGCCGATCCCAATCGATGTCATAATCGACATCTTCTCGAGGCTCTCCTTGAAGTCAATATCGATATGTCGTTGCGTATCGAAGCTCTGGTCCTCCCTACTCCGCCGTCCAGATTTCACCGATCTCTTCTTAACCAAATCTTCTGAACATCCGCAGCTCTTGCACGCACGTGAAAAACAGTGAGTTGTTCTTATTCTCCTCACCACATCCGGATGAGAACTCGTCTCATGTATTCGCCAACTGTCATATGAAGTTGTCATTTGGTAGTTTTGGTGAAATTAGTTGTCGTCCTCCTGTCTATGGTTTGGTTTGTCTTAAACATGTGCGGGTCTTAGATGGATAGAAGGAAACAGCGTTGGCGATTTGTAACCTTAGCACCAGACAAATCTTACATTTACCCCAAGTGAAGACGACGAGGGGACTTAAGGTCAGGACCATGTTTGGGTTTGATCCGATTGATAAACAATACATGGTGTTGTGCATAACACGGTTAAGGCATAGAGGAGATTACTATCAAGAGCATCAAGTTTTGACATTAGGAACTCCAAACCAGTCGTGGAGAATGCTTGAGTGTTCCATACCCCATTATGTTCATCTACTACCTACAGAGATATGCATCAATGGTGTTTTGTATTACAAATCTATTAATCTGTCGACAAAGACTTATTTAATAGTTTGTTTTGACGTTAGGTCTGAGAAGTTCAGGCTTCTTGAAGTCAAGGGAAGTCTCGGAAGAGCTGTGCTGAGAGGGAATATGGTAAACCATAGTGGTAGATTGGGTTTGATTATGTCTGAAGATAATGAAGGAAATGTCGGTGTTATCAACAGAAGAAGTTCAAAGTTTAAGTTGTGGGTTCTAGAAGATGTTGAGAAACATGAATGGTCTGAGCGTATATTTGTATTGCCTGCTTCGTGGGAGAATGTAGTTGGGAAACACATGTTAAACTTTGTTGGGGTGACTAGGACCAACGAGATTGTGCTGTCATCGTGGTACCCAATTAACCGTTTCTACCTCTTCTACTTCAATCCTGAGTGGGACACTGTTGTAAGAGTTGAAATTCAAGGAGTGGATATGGATGTGTCTAACTATACTCTAGTTGAAACCTTTCTAGACCATGTAGAAGATGTGAAGCTCTATGCGTAGGTTCATTAGTTGGTACTTTATGACTGGCTACTTGTTTCTCTCATCTATCTAAGTTTCCCATGTAATTCGACAAAATAAACTTATCTATAAAAGAAATGGATTTGCAGTTCTGTGTGAAGAACATATACCCAAGTACAAGTAAAGAGTTTTTAACTATGGAATGCATCTGATTCTCATATGTTTTCATCACAAAGCATGCCATGCCTCAATGAAATGATTAAATAAATAAATGAAATTATATAGGTCTTTACTGTTTGTTAACACTTAAAATACATGACAAACTTTGAATGCTACTACTGTTGTGGTAAAGATCATGTGGCACAATCAATTACTTGCCTTTAGCTCTCTACCTCAGCGACTTGAATCCAAAGCCAAACGAGCAGCTCAAGAACACTTGTCCAACCAAACTGGAAATGTTTTTTCAGAGTTTCCGCCGGCTCCTCAATTTTTTGCTCGAGAAGGGGATAGGAGAGATGAATCTATTTGCCTCCAAGAACTGCTCAATCAGTCTGCAAAAGTTCATTGTTACTTTGAATCAGAACGAGGAAAAGACTGAGGCTTTTATAATCATTGGTCATGGCTACACGTACACATTGCAGATTGACTTTTGTGAAGCTGCTACTTCTCTGTCAGGAAAAGAATCCTCTAGCCTTAAGCTTAACCATACGTACAGATCCAAAACCTGTTACAGAACCTTTCTAGTTAAACTAACAAAATCCAAACATTTTTTTTCCTTGGTTTCAGATGATGAACAACTAGGATCAAAAGTAAATTAAACCCCATCTTCTAGAAACTACTCACAGGAAAAGAAAGATGTTACCTTGTGAATGGATTCAAGTTCTTTAAGCTCTGTTGGGGTTCTGGGAACCTTAACCGTGTCATCCGAAAGTATTTCTCTGAGCCTCACTACGCGTGTCTTCGAGTAGTTTTGAGCAAACTGATGTTTTAATTAACAGAAGCGAAAGTGAACAAACTATTTTACATGCATAGATACCATTATTGATTTCTCAAACGCAAAAGACATAACATCTTGTATTTTTTTTTTTTTTACCTGTGCAAATCCCCGACCAGATATTTCGTCATTTATGTCAACTGGACTGCAAGAAATAAACTTTGATCAATCCAAGCTTGTCTCCATTTTGAGATCTTACTGAATGAAGGAAACAAGAAAACTATGTTGATTCTTTGCTACTACCTGACTACAAATAGGTACTTGTCTTGCAATTTGAGGGGTAATTCATCAACAAGAGCCGCAGCTTTCTGAAAATCAAGACCAACGCATGTTAAAACACACAGATTCTCTCTCTGATGTGCGAATAAAAATAGATCATCACTGAGTTTTACCATCATGTCTTCAACGTTAGAGATGAAGTAGTTTGAAGATAACTTTGCATTTTCAACGAAATGTTCCTGCCAAAGTTAATGAGGCAAAAAAATTCAGATACACTCATTAAGGACCGAGAACAGTAAAGGAAAACAAAATGTAGCTTCTTACCAATATTTTGTACAATCCGAGTTTAGGGTGTGCTTGAGAATATCTAGATAGGAGGTCATATGTTGGAAACAGTCCAGCACGCTGCATGATAGAATTTTTGTGCAAACTTAGACAACCAATAAGAAGGAAAAGATGTAGATAACTAACCTTAAGGTTATATGATAAAAAAAATTACTTCAATAATAGGTGAAGGAGACTTCAAAGAAGAGTGTAGCAACGGAAGATCCTCTTTATGCAAACAAGTTACTTCACCGACAGGAAACTGCGACCGGAATCTGCCAGCTCTCCCTTCAACAGGATCATGAGAATATTAGAAAGGATAACATATGATAAACACTAGAAACTATTCTCCCTTTATTCAGTATTCACTCTCTGAATCAAATAAAGAAGACAAACAGAGAAAAAAAAACTGAAGTAAATAGCCAAATATAGAACCCTAAGGTGAAATCTAACCCTACACTTTCCTAAGCCCAAACCAAGATCCTAGACCAATCCCTCTAGCTTCCCTAAAATCTTTCAGCTCTCAACAACCGATAATTATGCTTTTGAGCTGGAAAAGCTACCACAGCTCTTGAAGTGTTAAATGGAAAAAAAAACTTTGAAACATACCTGCAATTTGTTTAATCTCAGATACTGTTAGGTCTCTGGTCTCGGTACCATCAAACTTTTCAAGGGTCGAGAAAATAATTCTTGAAATATTTAAATTAAGACCCATGCCAATAGCATCGCTCGCAACAAGCACATCAAAGTCATTGGTCGCGTCGTTAAACCGTGTTGCCTGTTGTTCTTAAAAAATTTAATTACGAGAGAATAATTCAAAAAGGGTAAAACATATGTATCTTGGAACACTTAGTGAAGTCTTAAACCTGTGCTGTACGAGTCTCTGGAGGCAACGAACCATAAACGACAGAGCAAAGATGCTTCCCTGCCTTTTCAATTGTGTTCTGTGGCAAAGGTACAAAAAAAAAATGAAGAGTACAATAAATATATCAAGGCAAGAGAATAACATCCAATACTCATGAAGTGTAGAGAAATATTAGGAGAATATAAATAACTGCTAACCTTATGCCTATATATATCTTTTCTTGAAAAGGTGACAAGACAATCCCCAGTTTTAATATCGGAAACTGACCGAACTGGAACCTTCAAAGGGACTAATGGCGATAGCCTCTCATATGTATGAACCTAAACACAAAATAAAAGGAGATCAAATTAAGTCAGGAGGTGTCTAAAATAACACAGTATTCCGATATTACTAATAAAGAGTATTCGAGAAGAAAAAGGGCATCCAGCTCGAATAAAGATGTAGTTCACCTCGACATCATCTCCGGTTACTTTTAGTATGTCTTCAACAAGAGGTACGACAGCTGGATCACCACATAAATGTAGTTCATTAGCTGCAATCCCAAGTAGAGCACGAGTGAATGAAAACCCTCTTTGTTTACATCCCACCATCTGAAATTAGAGAGAGAAAAGGAGGGTGCATATGAAAACAAAACAGTTATTGTCACTCTCTTGTTCAGCAAAAGTAAAAAGAAGACTAGCCTGAATCTCGTCAATGATGGCACAATCGTAGACGGAAGTAACATCAGCCATTTCAACAGTCACAGCCTTGTGATTTGCACCTTCCACTAACTCTTTTTCTTGTCCGGTGATCAAATCACATGGAACATTAGCTTTGTTTAAGCGTTTAGCTACCTCCCACGCCAACAATCTTAACGGACCACAATATACACCTTACAAGTGAAAAAAACATTCTTAAACAGTTCAAGAAAAGGTAAAGTAGCATCGACCCCCCGTCTAGGACATACCTGAAGAACTCCGCTCAAGTTGCTTCAGGGCATTATAAGTTTTGCCACTGTTTGTAGGGCCAACATGAAGAATGACTTTACGCTTCTTCCTCCGGGCAATTGGATACCATGTATGAGGACAGCTGAAACTCAATGTTATCGAACGGCATTGAATATAAAATTATAAATCAATCACTCTTCACAACAGCAAATCATACTTAATCTACAAGAAGTTGTGGTGGTGGTCTTACGTGAGATCAGTGAAATCGAAGGATGAGGATGGTTCGGAGCCTGTGAAGTCGTAGTTAGAGGATCCTAAGATCTTTCCGTAGTTCCTAGTGAAGACACCTAATCTCAAAAACTGACCAAACTCAGGTTCCAAGTGAAACCGCCACAACAAACTTCCCTTATCAGCTGAAACACGAAACCATCATCATAAGATTAAAATACTACACAACACAACCAATCCAATCTTGTTCTAAAAAGCAATTGAAGAAGGTACAGAGATAATGATAAAAAATTCGAATCTAAAAGAGTCGAACTTTCTGTTCATCCGTTATAAACTAGACTCGACTATGTCTATGTAAGTAGCAATTTATCAGAATCAAGCGATAAACAGAGAAGAAAAAAAAGGGTTTCGAAGGTCTAACCTTGAAGAAGACGAGAAATCCCGGAAGCTGAAACCTTTCGAAACCGAAGAAGAGAATACGCCATTTTTTTGTTGGGAATTGAATGAAGTAGACAAGGATCAAATTTTGCTTTAGAGAGGGGTCAATAGAACTCAATAATCATTTTTGCAGTCCCTTGAAATAGCAGAGTACGATTGTTAGACCTGATTCTTCTCAGAGGTCGGCGACTCAGCAAGAAGCGGGAGAGAGAAGGAAGGAAACGAGAGGTTGCTTCCAGAATATCATTGCTAATTTGCTAATACACCCCTACACTTGTGCTTTACTCTCACTTATATCCCTCAAACTTTAGAAAATAGACTTTTCAACCCTATCCAATTTATGTCGAAAGTATCCCAACTATCTTGTAGAATTACCCGTCTTGTTCTTCAAGTTGCTTCGTAAAAAAATCGAAGGAACAGATCTGAATAAGAAGATGGAGTGCGTGTTCGGTCTCGTTGGTAATGGATTCGCTATTGTTGCAGCAGATACATCGGCAGTTCAGAGCATCCTTGTCCACAAGAACAACGAGGACAAGATCATGGCCCTTGACTCTCACAAGCTCATCGCTGCAAGCGGCGAGCCTGGTGACCGGTATTATCCCCCTCCTCCGCCTCTCTCTCTCTATATATATGAAATCAGTATATGGAATTGATTTTTGAGGATAATTATTATTATAATAGGGTTCAGTTTACGGAGTATGTACAGAAGAATGTGTCACTGTATCAGTTCCGAAACGGGATCCCTTTGACTACCGCTGCTGCTGCCAACTTCACTCGTGGTGAGCTCGCCACTGCTTTGAGAAAGGTCACCCCCCTTTTCTTAACTTTTCAGTGATGATTTTGAGGGAATTAGAGTTTCTATCTTCTTTGCTGATAGATGCTTTTAGTGTGATTTCTGAATATTAGCAGACAATCGATTGCTGGAGCAACTTGTAGTGTTGATGAAGTTGTTAGATTCTTGGGGTTTGTTTAACTCTTTTGATACTGTTTTGTTTAACTTGTGTGTTATTGAGCTATTGGATTGTAACTTTCCTCTTTCATGCTTGTGTGGTTTTGATACTTAAAATACTTATTGAAATGCGTAAGCCCCTTAGTTCTCTGGTTTCACTTCCTCTTCTTTTAGATGTGTTTGTTGATTCAAGTAGTACTGAGATTTCGACCCTGAGCCCCGAGGTTTATGTTATTGAATTTAAGTTTAAAATCTATTTGGAAGACACACCTATGTTTTCATTATAATCTGCTCCTTTTAGATCATCAAGAATTTTAGCAAAGCAATTAGACTATTGTTTCAAGACTTTGTTGCAGCTTTGTAAATTCAAGAATTTTTCCTGTTCTGTGCTTTCATGTCACAGAAGCCACCCCTCGACTTGGCTCCTTATGTCAAGCTTGGCTTAAGAATAATAATGAACAAAGATTTTGTGCACCCGTGAAAAGGTTTTAAGACTAGCAAGGTTGTTTATTCTGATATATGTGACTCGATTGTGAAAATCAGATACTCATGCACACCTGATTTGTGCTCTTTTTGGTTTTTGGGTAGGATCTATACTGATAAACCCATGTGGCCCTTGCTTTGTTTCCAGAATCCGTACTCTGTGAACATCCTAATGGCTGGCTACGACAAAGAAGCAGGGGCATCTCTTTACTACATTGACTACATTGCAACTCTTCACAAGGTTGACAAGGGAGCATTCGGTTACGGCTCATACTTCTCCCTCTCCACTATGGACAGGCACTTCCGCAGCGACATGTCTGTTGAAGAAGCCATCGAATTGGTCGACAAATGCATACTTGAGATCAGGTCGAGGCTGGTCATTGCACCACCAAACTTTGTGATCAAGATCGTCGACAAGGATGGAGCTCGCGAGCACGTTTGGCGTCAGTCTGTACAAGATGTCACCACTGCTGCTGTCTAAGTCTGCTATGTTTGTTTTTCTTACTAATCTGACATTTGCTTTCATGTTGAACTCTGGAAAATTAGTTCCCATATGTGACTGTTTTAAACTTTGAATTGGAAACATACATTTTACTTGCTAAGTTGTGTATAGGTAAGCAAAAGTAGAGGAAAAGTAAGATATAAACATCTTATTCCACTGTATCATCTTTGTGCGATTCACACATCTATAAAGATGTGGAACATATCTTAGTGTAGTTTTAAAAGAGACCACTTGAAAACACTATCAACTCCACCTTTGGTTATTGAAACTAAACTGTACATGAGTGGGTATTACAAGAACATATTCAATTACACAAACATAGCATGTAGACCTGAATCATTAGAAAATTATATAATCAGAAACTAGTTCAACTAGCAGCTGAATTAAAACCATTCGCAAAGACGTAATCAGACTCTCTCTCACACAAGTCTCCATTAATGTGTGAAGCAGAAGGAAACTTTACAAAAATGTGTTGGTCATTCAGATTAAGCCTCCTTATTTTCGTCTTTTTCTACGGCATGAGTTCCTTATTTATTTTAGTTGCCTCCAAAACACTTCAAACACAAACCATTAAACAGAAACAAACTCTTGAGAGATTTGTTGGGACAACACAAGAAAAAACATGAAACCTGGAATGTGTTTACTGTTGTTTACAGTTTCAGTGGCGGTGATGTCCACGGTTTCTGCTCAATCGAGCTGCACAGATGTCCTAATCAGTATGGCTCCATGTCTCGGCTACATCACTGGAAACTCTTCTTCTCCTTCTCAACAATGCTGCAGTCAGTTGGCTCATGTTGTCAGGTCTTCTGGAGAGTGTTTGTGTGAAGTACTCAAAGGTGGAGGCTCTCATCTTGGGATCAATTTTAATCAAACACAGGCTCTTGCTTTGCCTAAAGCTTGTAATGTTCAAACTCCTCCTGTTAGTAGCTGCAACGGTAAGAAAAACAACCATTTTCTATTAGACTGTCCCCTTCTTTTTTTTTGCTGTATTGTCTCTCACGCATCAAGAGTTTGTGTATTTTCAGGTGGTTCTTCGGTTAATTCGCCTATAGGATCATCAAACACTTCAGGTAAGAGGATAACTTGCATATAGATTAAAGAATTAACCGGTTTTGATAACCTTTATTGTAACTTATTTGGACGTTACTTATAAACAGAACATGGAAATGGATCAAAAACAGTTCCAGGACATAGGTCATCATCATCTCATGGGAGTACTATCAAGTTCTCATTCCCTCTTCTTGCCATCCTTTCTGTGACTTCCTTCATCACAATACTGACTTCTTAAAATCCATAAAGATTATGCCCTCTTTGAAGACACATTCTTTTCTATTTCTTCTGAATCTCAGTGTAACGTGGTGTTGTATGATGTACTTTGTGCTCTATAAAATCCCTACTTCCGGGGTGATGTCGGTTTATAGCTACAAAGAGTTTCTTGTATCTGTTTGCTTTATGAATAAGTATTGTTTTCAGAACATTATTTGAAATATAGAACACTAGACAAACATAGTTTTTACAAAAGAAGCAAACCGTGTTGGGGTTTAGAAACGCAAGCAGACCGATAATGAGCTTTCATAGTGTAATTTTTACCTTAGGCCAATTTTGGTTCACGTACGGGATACAAATGTTCTTTTATTGCT
Source organism: Sinapis alba (assembly GCA_012274485.2). Classification (NCBI taxonomy): domain Eukaryota; kingdom Viridiplantae; phylum Streptophyta; class Magnoliopsida; order Brassicales; family Brassicaceae; genus Sinapis; species Sinapis alba. Next base: position 279,507 of record MU105769.1, read on the forward strand.
TGAAGTCTTGAACGTATTATCTAGGGACACACACTTTAGTTTAGGCCTTAGTAATCGGGTGAAAACATTCGGATTCGGTTCGGTTCTAATCAGTTTTAAGCTTTACAAAAATCAGTCTCATTTAAACATTATGAAAGTTCGAGTCAGTTTCGGTTTGTGTTTTATTAGGTTTGAGTCGGGTTTGGTAAGATATCCTAAACCTGGTTGAACTCATTTGATTTTGGGGTTTGGGATCTAAACCAGGTTTGGATATCCAAATACTTATATATTATCCAAAAGTACTCATTTAAACTTGCATTTGTATGAAAAAACAGAGTTGTAATCTTGACGATGCTTATGTCCCTGCTTATAATATTTATGTATTTGGTTACAATGCTTACAAAACGTGAAACAACCATATCAATAACAAAGAAAGAAACCTACTATCAGAGCTGGATCTGAAATTTTTGGGATCTTATTCAAAATTAAAATTAAAATTAAAACTTTAATTTTTATTTCATAATCAAAAACTATTTTCTGTTTTTTTGGAAAAAAAAAAAACAGTTCTTTTTAAGCAAATGAAACTGAAAAATCATCTATTAACCTTCTGGTGATTTGAGGTATAAAACCTTTTACTTATTATCAAGAATCTTGAATGTAGAGATGATAGTGAAGAAGATGAAGGACAAGTTTATTATGAAAATATTAATCTTCCACATTAATTTGTATCTATACAGTATAGTTGTTTATATACAACTGTGAACTTGAGTTAACATTAGAGATGTTAATTGCTGTATGTTTCCAATGGGCATGTCCAAATGGACAAAACAGTTTTTTTTTTCATCAAACTTCATATTTTATTTCATAGAAACATACATTATTTGATACATAAAACTGGCGGATGAAAGAGCAATCCCCGGGCACAAGAGCCCACATAAAGGCGGCAGCTAGAACCCACTCCGGAGCAACTTAAGGCAACAAACAAACATGTCAACTTAAACCTTAACAACTAAATTAAACAAGTTAAACAGGCAAATTTAAATCCAAGTAATGTCTAATGATTGTGAATTTTCGCTGCTGTCCATAGCCCGCGACGCGACAATATTCACCTCCAACATCCATAACACCATGACTTATCGTTGCTGGTCACTCCGGCACACGATAACAACCATAGAACCAAAACCTCACGACTTCATAACCAACAGGAGGGAACTCAGCTTGGTCCCTGTGATGCGTTCAACACCCACATACTCCCAGATAGAAGCCCACACAAACTCTCAACCAACACAAAGCTTTAACCGATGAACCATCCTAGAAGGACACACGGAATGAAAAACAAACGGCAAACGACCATTGAGACACCACCATACGAAAAAATCTGCCCCTTAAACTTTCACAAAATATTAAAACATAACTACTTCAACTGCAGCCGCAACACACTCAAACTCTGAGCTCGGACACCATCTACACAGACATGTGAACCAAAGCTAGAGGAGAGGTTAGAAAGCTAACCATGAAAACTAGAAGCGGTGTGGAGATTGAGTCTATACGGACTCCAAATCCGTCCACATACTCCATGGAACTCACCAAAGGAGACATCAAAAGCTAGAGAATGAAGAGACGAATCCATCCCCGGTGGCGGTGAGAGGAATGGACCACCGAGGAGGGATATCGAAGGAAGAATGGCTCTTGTAGCTTTAGGTAAAAAGAATGGCCGTCGAAGAGAGAAAAAGGTTTTTGATGGACAAAACAGTTTATTGGACATTATTTTTAAAGTATAAATTGTATCCAGTCCAAATTATTCAAACCTAAAATTGATCATTTCAAATGGGCTTTCTGTGGGGCCCGATTAAAAAAAACAGTGTTAACATACAAAAATTCATATTTAACATAATTTCATGTTTAATTCTTATGTTTATGTTTTTGACAGAAAAATGTGATTTTATGGTTTTGGCGTGAAAATATAATTTTACGATTTTGGCGGAAAAACGTGATTTTACTGTTTTACAAGATAACGTGATTTATGGTTTTGGCGGGAAAACATAATTTTGCCGTTTTGGTGGGAAAACATGATTTTGCCATTTTAGCGGGAAAACGTGATTTTGTCGTTTTGGCGGAAAAATGTGATTTTACGATTTTGGCGGAAAAACATGATTTTGCAGTTTGGGCGGGAAAATATGATTTTGCAGTGTAGCGGAAAAACGTAATTTTGCGGTTTTGACGGAAAAACGTAATTTTGCGGTTTTGACGGAAAAACTTGATTTTGCGGTTTTGTCAACAACGTGATTTGCAGTTTTGGCGGGAAAATATGATTTATCCAAAAAAAAAAACTAGATTCTTGTGTTTATTGGACTGCCCATGTCCAAGTGGGTTAAGCTCGTCTATTTTGGGTTTAATGGGTTTTAGTCCAATTGGACAACTTTAATTTTGAGGTCTAATATGGTGAAACCATTTGGATTTGGTCTTAGTTTAACCATGGTCATCAAGCCCATTTGACATCTCTAGCTAACATAACCTTAACCAACAAATTAGTATGCTAACATACACTGTGAATTATTAACACGTGATACACCCCCACAAGCCGTCAATCCAGAGCCGGTGAAGGAGTGTAAAGGCTTGACATGAACATCCTACCAATAAGAGAATGGAATAGACCAGGATGGAGCGGTTTGGTTAGGATATCAGCCAGTTGGTTATCACTAGCAACATGTAGAGCATGCAGCATTCCAAGCTTCAGTTGATCACAAACAATGTTGCAATTGATCTCTATGTGTTTAGTATGTTCGTGAAAAACGAGATTAGAAGCAATGTAGATAGCTGACTTATTGTCACAGAAAAGCTTGGTTGTAGCAGTTATTATTATCCAAAAGTCAAGAAGAAGTTTTCGCAACCAAATGATCTCTCGAATAACATCAGCCATACTACGATATTCAGCCTCCATACTACTGCGACTTACCGCATTCTGCTTCCGAGACTTCCAAGACACCAAAGATGTGCCTAAGCATACACTGAAGCCAGAAACAGAATGATGTGAGTCCGGACTAGAAGTCCAATCAGCACCAGCAAAGGCATTCAAGCAAATATCTGCATCAACTGAGTAAAACAAGCCAAGATCCGTGTTACCTTTGAGATACCAAAGAATTCGGTGAGCAGCCTGTAAATGCACATTAGCAAGAGCCTGCAAGAATTGACTTAGCTTGTGTACATCAAACATAATGTCCGAACGCGTGATTGTTAAGTAAAAAAGACAACCAATGAGCTCTTGATAAGAGTGGCAGAAGGCAAGAGAACACTTGTCTCTTTACTTAGCTTCACATACGGATTCATCGGAATGGCTTACAAGCAAGAAGACCAGCATCCTTGAGAAGATTCAAAGCGTATTTATGTTGGCAAACATAGATGGCTGTATAGAGCAATTTTTCGAACCTCAAATAGTTAATTTTAAAAACTAATTTATTTACAATCAAAATTTAATATGTATATATGTGAAACAAAAAGATACATTTTAAAACAACATATGAAGTATTAGATTTGCAATTTTAAAACTGTTGTTCAAATAACTTGATTTATAAGTAATAGCTGAACTATACTATAATATTAGTAAGGTATAATGGTCGATGCTCTGGTGGCCTATAAAGCAAGGTTGTGGTAGATGCTCACAACTCCAGTCTTGTACATGTGTACTTTTTGCAGGGTGCTTGTAGTTGTAGACACTAATTGGAGTTGTGAGAAATTAAAAATAAACAAAAATCCCTAGATTCTCAGTATGTCTGATGTGAATAACCCTTTTTAAAAATCTGGCAGATAGGATATGCTTCTCTTTTAGACATGTTATTATTTAAAAGAGTCCATTGAGTTCCAGATGTAGTGCCGAGAGACTTCTATAATACTTTTTCAACCCAAAACCCCCATTTTCCCATGTGATGATAACTATAATGCTATGAATAGATATCTATGATGTCGAAGGTAATAGACACACATTTATATATGGCAGAAATCTGGAAGACAATTAGTGGCAAGAGTCAAACAAATGTCTGGCTAGAGAGGCCAAAGCAAAAATGGTAACGGAAATTAACTAACACCTACTTATTCATTATAATCAAAGCTTGTCTGCCCATAAAATTCCCATTTTTAACTGATGCCGACGTAATCTGAGCCAAGAAAATTTCATTCATGCACATGCGCCATGCCAAACATTTCAGACTGATGATTAAAGTCTAGTGATTTTGCAATATCTACAAAACCTATAATATTTGATAATAAATCTTGTGAGTATGATCCTCGACCAGTAAAGTCAGTCAGCTTCTGACAACCTTAACGGTCGCATCCTTGGGTGTACATCATCCTAGGGTGTTGATTTGAGTTTCCGGTATTGTCAGGCCACAATTATACTGCAGATCCTTCCCAAGTGGGACTCAAACTAGAAGATTTTAGAACAACACTACCACTTCACTGGATCTTTGAACATCGTCACTAGACCAGAACCCACATATTATGAATTCATAACTTTTATTTGAAAATTTCGACTATTTATTGATACGAGCACCATATGAAGATCGAATAATTGAAGAGTGGAGCCCTGAGCCCGACCATCTTTGCCTCCATTTCCACAAATGAGAATCCCATGTCCCTTAGAACATGGAGAGCTAGTTATTGCATCTGATCTTTGTCCTCCCTAATCTTATTTCTTTCAAATCATCATTTAACAAAACTTTTCGTATTCTCGCCATATTCATTTACTTCCACGTGGACAAAAACACCTCAAACATTTATGCCAATTGTCACAACCTACAAGTTAGTTGGTCCACCGTATAAACCTTGAAATCGAGGAATAATGTGGTGCTTTAATTGAAATTGGATTGTTGTCATTAACTAACTTTTTTGACGTGTTATTAACTAACTTATGTTTCAGTTTTTAAAGATAACATAACTCTAAGGGGTAATAATGCATTTTCTCTAGTTCTCAACTTTTCTAGAATATAATATTAATGTTCCCAAGTCTAGGGCCAACATAAAAACCCCACCATGCAAACATGTATATTACAATGTCTATATAACTAACTGACAATAAGCTTTGGTGTTCAATATTCACATATCTACAAAAGCATTCTAATCGTCAATCTATCCTCAAGATTAAAGAATCATATATTCAAAAGCAGTTAAACATTTTATCGTTCTTTTATCTTTTAAAATATAAGTTATATAGCAGTTTTGGAGCCATAGATTGGTCAATAATGGAGATCAAATCGGTGGCGTGCGAGTGTTGCGGTTTAACGGAAGATTGTACACAAAACTACATTAATAAGGTCAAAGCTAACTTCTCTGGAAAATGGCTTTGTGGGCTTTGCTCCGAGGCGGTGAGTGATGAATTCAGCCGTGATAGGAAGATGACGACGGTGGAGGAAGCTGTTAACGCCCATGTGTCTTTTTGTAGTAAGTTTAAAGCCAACCCGGCTGAGCTCGTCGCCGACGGCATGAGACAGATGCTACGTAGGAGGTCCGGTGAGTTGTTGCCGGCGAAGTCTAAGAAGTTTGGAAGATCTAAAACCACGTAGTTGTGTTTACACATCTTTTTCCCTCATTGCTTTCTTCGCTTTTATAGTGTTGGCTAATGTACAATATAAATATAAAATCATCCCACTCAAAATAACTATTAATATATTGTAGAGTTAATTACAACTTTAAAATATAAAAGCAAATACTGGAGTACCATCTGATAGGCCTGGAACGGATCGGGTATCCGAGGTATTTTAAGGTATCCGGATCCGGATCCTTATCCGGCGGATCCATGATTTTACTATCCTTATCCGGATCCGGGGTTCTCGGATATCCGGGTGTCAGATATCCTCCTAAAAATTATAATATTCGGGGGATATCCGGATCCGGATTAGGATCCTTAAAATAAATAAAACTAATATTAAAATATATATAAATATAAACAATAATTTAAAAATAAAAGGAATATAGTGTTTTTAGTTAAGTCTAAGTATATTATTACAAAATCTATACTTATATAATATTATAAAAATAAAAATATAACAAATAAAATTAGTTTTTATATATATATTACTATTTTGGGAATAATTATCAATAAAAATTACGGATCTATTACGGATCCGGATATCCGGACTAAAAAATCAAGATATCTGGATCCGAATTTGGTTTTGACGGATCCAACATTTTATTATCCGGATTCGGATTCGGCCCCTTTGGATATCCAGATTTTCGGAGCGGATCCGGATCGGATCTCGGATCGAATCCGGATCTCGGATAAAAGTCTCAGGCCTACCATCTGACGAGAATAGAAAATACTATTTTATTGGTTCAAAACAAATAGTGGCATGCAATGTTTTTGAACCTGAATCTAGAAAGGGGACCGGAGGTCCGGAACATCTTCCGAGTCTCCGATCACTGGATAGTCTGGATTGATTAATAATATATATTAATGAACTTAAATATTCTAAGAATTTATAAATAAAAATCTTGATGACTTGAAAATAATAACAGGGAGGGAAGATACAAGGAAAACAAAATATAATGACAAACACGTGAAGAGATGGTGAAACAAGGATGTAATAACTGCCTCCCCAACATAAATGAAAAAAAAAAAAATTTATAAAAAATAATTTGGACAATTTTCTCAAATAGTCTTTTAAAATTTTTATTACAAAATAATTCTTTAAAAGAATAACTAAAATAATTTTTTATTTTAAAATTTAAAATTTAAATTTATTATTTTTTAATATTTAAAATCTCACCCCTAAAACCATACCCCTTAACTCTAAACCGTAAATCTAGATTAATTAATTTTAGAATTATAATTGTATATTTACTTTTTTGATGAAACACTTTGTTCATTTTTTAAAAATATTATTTTGTAAACTAAGAAAATTATCCTACAAAATTTCTCATAGATTTTTCCTACAATATACTGAATCTGTATCTATAAAGTAGAATGATCTCTTCATTGGTGTTGCCACGTCACTAATTCATTTTGGGAGAGACTGACACGTGTAATCTCGCAGAATTAAATCTTCATCGAGGCTGTCGTATTGCTTTTTCGTGAGCTTTGTGTTTAGAAAAGTGATTGGTTTTGAATGGGCCTGAAATTGACAGTATTGTGGGCCATTTTATAAACGTGGTATTGCATTCGTCTTGGAGACTCTGTCGTCGCAGTACGGAGGTAGAAGCTGCCGAGTTGGTCCGCCTGTTCATCCTACCGCCATTAAAGCTCAGACGATGCTTCATTGACCAACAGTTTCGCGACCACATCCTGCTGGAACCTAGCTCCGGTGTCTTATTGGACTATTTTGGCTACCGGCGAATGAAACCCACAAACATTACGGATGTCGAGTGAATTGAGGCGTCAGCTTTAATGTCCTCATAAACAACAGCTCCCCACTCTTCACATGAGTTGTCATTGAATGCATCATCCATTAATTCCATTGTGTTAATCTTTGCTATAAAAAGATCAGTCTCATGTCATGAAATTCATCAGCTCAATCCTCATCAATTCATGATGATTTGAGTTCTGCTTCTAACAAAGGAAACCAATTCATTTTCTTTTCCCTCCATCACTACGATCTGAGAAGCACCGAGACTCAGGATGATGAATGTGTAGACACTCAACAGATCAAAACCTAGAATAAACAACATATGTTCTGAATTAGATTCCTTGATTATTATAAAGTAGTGCAACAAATAAAATTATATGCTTTCCCTTTTGAATTTGTTTCAACTTCATAAAAAGCTCTCAAAATATTGATTTCAAACAATCTAGAATGGTCTACAGATTTACCGGTAAAGATTTTTTTCCCTATAATGTTCGATTGATCAGCCGAGTTTGGTCACCAGATTGTGAGTATCCTGAGATTAACTTTAAGTGAACATATTTGTCTTCGTAGTCTGACCTCATATGCTGAAAAAATATCTGTCAGACCTTTTATTTCCAGCTAAGTTTTGTGATTGGTATTGCTGGAGAAGATGCTCATTATTTCAAGCTAGGATTGTTCAGGAAGGTATACTAATTGGACAAATCAATTTCTGCTGTTTTTATACATGCTTTAAGTTACTAAATCATTCTTTACGAGTTCGGGAAGGTATGTGCTTCGACTTACGGTCCTGAGACAGAGGTGAAACATTCTTATATCACAGAATTTGAGAGGCCATATGATATAAAATTTGTAATAAAGCTCAAGTTCTGAAGAAATTATTTACAAGGCACCACAAAAGGAAGGAAACGCAGAGGCTGACATGGAAACAAAGATATCAGTGAAGGAAGATCTTGAAACAAAGATGGCTACAACAAGAGCTAAGCTCAACCACAAACACAAAGAGGTAACCAAAACTTTAATCATCACATCTGAAGACTCAACAATACTTCCTTTTGGTATAGAAATTTCATCACTTTCTTATGAGTTTTTGCACTTCTGAACGGCTAAACAATTGCAAGTCTAAACACATTAATGGAGAGATTCAGAATACACACACTTATAAGGTGGTCATCGGTGTTTGATTATGATTGAGTTTTGTTTCTAGGGATGGGATATTGTAAATAGCTTCTGAGAAATTATCAGTGTGTCAAAACAAGGAAGAAACAAGAATTATGGTTTTCGAAGAAGTTGTGTTCACAAGGAAAAGAGTGGGCATTAAGAAATGTTTTTCCTTAACTATGTAGTCAAGAAATGTTTATATTGCTGATCATCTGGAAATTATTTTGAGAGAGAGATAATTTTATGTTCAGTTGTGAAAAACGAGAATTCGTAACCGTCAAAATTAAAGGAATTTTGACGGTGTAAGCATTATATGTAAAGCAATCAAAATCAACTTTATATTGGTTTATAAGATGAAGTGGTGACTCCCAATAGGGCCAATATAACAGTTCTAGAGAAGTAAAACGAATCAATATTGGAGAGGGGCTCGAAGCTAGGATGACAACTTGAAAAAGTATGTGTAATTTTTATTTTATTTTACTCTAATTTTCTTTGTATATATATTTTTTAAAATATTGGGCCAGCTAAATTTGAGAAAATTAGTGAAACTATTTGTTCCATAAGTAATGTGGCATGATTTTAGAAAATTAGTGGTTTAGCAAAAACTATTTCTCTTTAGATTAACCACTTCCAAAATATAAGAACAAATTGTTGTAGTATTTCTAAAGCAACAAAAACTAATTCAAAATTTTACAAAATACTTTTATATTAGAGTAAATAATTTTATATGTTTACGCTTTACTTACTTAATTCAATAATTTTAAAATAGATGAACCAAACAGTTAAATAAAAATAATCTACCTTAAGATTCGATAAATATTGTATTTTTTTTTTTTTAATGAAAAATGATTTTATTCTCACTAAAATATATATTTAAAGTTAAATTATATATTTAAATCGTCGTATAAAACCATATAAATTCTAGGACATCTTCTTAAACTAATCATGATTGAAGTACTCTTTGCTGAAAATAAAGAGAGAGAAAATAGTGAGTGAAAGAGAGTGAAAGATAATGCCGAAGAAAAATGGAAAGAGAGAGATACACACATCAACTGAATTCCTCAAACCAAATTTATACCAATAATCGCTTAACAAATTGAATTAGATTTCGTTCCCCACACCATAAACTATAATTTCACAATATAAACACAATTTTGACAGATAAATATTCTGAAAATCATACGTCATCAAATAAGTCTTTGAGGGTATAACATGTGTCAAACTAATTTTTTCTCCGTTGTACAGCCCAATTGTTGGACTTCATTAACTTAATACTAAAATTGTATAATACCATAACTTTGGACCTGTTAGGAGTGTAAACATAGGCTTTAATATATAATTAGATTTGGATCCGCGCAACCGCGCGGGTGTTAACTTTCATTTTTATTTAAATAGATATTTTATTTTTATTTCAAGAATGTGATATATTCAAATATGTATATCGATTTTTCAAACGTATGTTATTCAATTTTATTGGTTTTCATCAAATTAATAATTTCAAAACGTAACATATATTTATATCTTCTTTTATATATTTTTGTTTGTTGAAATAGTATTTGATTATTGAACTCATGAACTTCTTAAATCTAATTTGGTAAAATATAAAAATATTATCACTTCTAAAGATATTGTAACATTTCAAAAAAAAAAATCTAAATTAAACTTATATATCTTAGATTATAAATATAAAGTACTAAGTAAACATTAATATTTGTTTTTGCTTTTTTGTTTCAAAAAATGAACTATCAAAGTATTTAGCAAATAACATATATATATATATTTTATATTTATTTATTATTTTATTATATATTTATCTTATTGTATTTGCATTTAGTTATTGAACAAATTAATATATGCATGAAATAACATATTTGAAATTAGTTTGTATTAAATTTATGCTCAATTCTGACCCGCCGATCTTCAAGCCAAATTTCCTTTTAGCAATATTTTTTACGTTTATTCATTTTAGATAATATATTATTATATATACAAAAGTCTAAGATATGTCAATTTCTATACATGTATTATATAGTTTGTGAATGTTAAGCCGTTCTGTCAACGTATTATATTTTAGAATAAATATTTTATATTTATGAAAATAAAATTTATAAATTTATCAATTTAATATAATTTATCATATTTAGTTCAGTATAATAATTTTATTTTAACATAAATTTTTATTATTATAAAATATATATATAAAAAAAGAATTTTTATTTTTCATTTTATAAACGATAACTGAATATATATATTTATGCATAATAATAGTTGATTTCTAATTACAAAATTAGTTTAAATATTTACATAAACTTTTTGAAAATTAAGATACTGTTAAAATATTTTTGAAAACAATTGTTAGAATTTTTAATATATTTATATATATATTATTAAAATATTTTTAATACGAATTGATTGTGATTATGTAATAAATAAAATATGATATAATTTATATTTTTAATTTTTTAAATATATAAATGTATAATATTATTTCATAACTAATTTCGAAATTAGTAAAAAATATTTACATATAAAGTTTGAAAATTAAGATCTTACAATATTCTTTTAAACAGGTTTGTTAGAATTTTTAAAAATATATATTTATATTTAAAATGAAAAGATATCAAAAGATATTGTGATCAAAAGATATTAAAAGATATTATGATTGATGTTATTAAAGCATATTATTAGTAATAAATGAAAAATTAATTTTTATTAAGGGTCCATTTTTAAAAAAAAATCACACATAAATCAAGGTTGTGACTTCTGTTTTAATATATAAGATAGGTTAAACTAATCCCACATCTATTGTCTTATTGTCGCTATTATTTGTTGTATCAACTTAATTGGTTGTATATTTTATAATATTTTACATCAAAACTTATATAAGAAAGATAAAAGAATATTTAGATAATGGGTTTGATGTAGTGTAAGTTTTTTATCTAGAAATATTACACTTTTTAAACCGTTAATTTAAGAAAAAATAAAACATAAAAATATAGGGTTGTAGATTTAAGAGGGAGAGTCAATTAAATTACTTGAAGATATTTAATTGAAAACAAATCTTATAAATAGTTTTAAGTGAAATGAAACATTTCTACAATTCAACCAATTAAACACTATAACTAAAAAATAATTATTTTTTGTTCACTTTGCTCATCACTTTATATATAATTTGTCTATTAAGATATAGGGTTGTAGATTTAAGAAGGAGAGTCTATTAAATTAGTTGAAGATATTTAATTGGAAACAAAATTTATAAATAGTTTAAAGTGAAATGAAACATTTCTACGATTCAACCAATTAAACACCATAACTAAAAAAATAATTAATTTTGTTTTATTTTGGTCATCACCTTATATATAATTTACAATAACAAAAATAAATTGGATATTAAAATTTTTGAAATGCGTAAGACAATAAAATAATTTTATAATTGTTTAGCTACTTATATTTTTATAATATATTATAATATTTATAATATATTATCTAGAGAAATTCTCTTAGATAGCCTCTTTTAGTTTGTTCTTCACAAAAATAATTCTTAAGGAAAAAATGACCAAAATATGTTTTTTTAAAGCTAATTTTTTTTATTAATATGCATTTATACCCCTAGGGTTAACTAATTTAGACTTTAGGGTTGAGAGTAAAGTGGTGGGTTTGAGGATAGAGTTTCAAAATCAAAAAAATATAATAAAAATTTGAAAATTTCAAAAAAAAAATATTATTTTAATCATTTTTTTCAAGAGCTATTTTTGTGACAAAAACTTTAAAATAGTTATTTAATAAAATTACCATATTATCTATATTTACTAAATATATAATTTAAATTTAAATTTAAACAAAAACCCCGGGCGTAGCCCGGGCCAATCCCTAGTAATACTTAAAGAAAAATAAAAAAACTACAACCATTTTTTTAGCTTTAAAAAAAATTATAAATCATTATAGTTGTAGATAAGAATTAAAGCTAAATACAATTCCTATGTCCCAACTCCCAAACCAATCACCTTACTATTTGTGTTTTATCTTTGCTATCTAGTGCAAATTCTCGAGAACTATTTACACAAAAGAAATTAATATATTGTTTTGTTCCAAATAGAACAGAGAACTAATGAGATTTTTGCCCATCACCAGTATTCTCTGCAAGAACACAAGCCGTCTTTATAACCGTGAAACCTAGTTCGATCTCTCATTATGATCTCCCGTTCATACCTTTAGAGACCATCTTGAAGAACCTCTGACAATCCTTCACTATCCGAAATTCCGAATATTACGTTCGAGCCTGACTCTTCTTCTCACTCCTCATTCCTCAAACCGAACCAGAGCCCGAGCCTTATGCAACGACATAGAATCAAACCCTTCTTTTCTTCCCCCTATACATCCACCAAAACACTACCACAGTCTGGAACACAACCCGCTAGCTTCAGTTCACTTGCAACCACTTTTAGCTTTGCATAAATCTCATCTGATTGCGTATGCCTTTTGTCACCAATGAGAAACTCGTGTGATTTCCCGTTTAAGTCAATCCGGCTAAGACCCTTCTCCTTGAACACATTCTTTTCTTCCATTCCTCGTCTTACCTTCCTCACATCGTCCCATCTCTGTTCTCTCGCGTATATATTTGACATTAACACAAGCGCCCCGTCATGATCAGGTTCCAGCTCGAGGACGTGTTTGGCTGCAAACTCACCTAACTCAAGCTCTCCGTGAACTCTACAAGCTGACATCAATGATCCCCATATGACCACGTTAGGCGCCATTGGCATTGATTCTATAACTTCAAGAGCTTCTGGTAAACGATTAGCACGGCCAAAGAGATCCACCATGCATCCATAATGCTCGAGCTTAGGAGTAAAGTTGTATTCATCAGTCATTGATGCAAAGATCTTCTTGCCTTCTTCAACTAATCCTGAATGGCTACAACCATAGAGCACTCCTATAAAAGTAACATCATTGGGCTCGATATTTTCCTGTTTCATTCTGGCGAATAAGGTAAGCGCATCATTTGCTTCCCCGTGCATAGAGAAGGCGTTGATCATAGAGCTCCATGACACTACATTCTTCGTTGGCATATTCTCAAACACATCTCTCGCTGCATCCAAACCTCCACATTTCGCATACATGTTAATGAGAGCATTATTTACTGTCAAAAAGGACTCAAACCCGTTAAGATGCATATACTCGTGAACCCATTTCGCTTTTTCCAGAACACCGAGGTTCGCACAAGCTGATATAACACTCCCCATTGCAATCTCATCAGGCTCTGTCCCAGAGCGACACATTTCCTCGAAAACTCTTAAAGCTTCTTCAGGATGATCACTTTCGGCATAAGCTGAAATCATTGTGGTCCAACACACCAAGTCCTTCTTTCCCATTTGGTCAAATATATCCCGTGCATCCTCGAGCCTCCCAGCTTTTGAGAACCCAGAAACCATAGCAGTCGAAACAAACAAGCTTCTCACCGACATCTTCACATAAAACTCCCTTGCTATATCCATACAGCCTGCTCCAGCATACATAGTCACAAGAGCAGTCAGCAAATGAGTGTCCATCCTAACCTCATTCTCTTTCAGAAAATCGTAAATCGCTCTGTTATATCTTGCATTCCCAGAACGAGCACATGTGGAGACAATGTTACAGAGAATCATCTCATCAGGCATCACATTAGAACCCTTCATCTCCTCAAAAAGGTTGAAAGCTTCATCTAAAAATCCGCAGCGGCAATACCTGCAAACAAGCTTAAAGTAAACACCTTTTTTAAAGAAAAAGATAAGAAAATGATTCCTAACCTCTCAATCATAGTATTCCACGTAACAACATCTCTCTGGGACATTTCGTCGAACACCTTCCGCGCCTCGACAATCCTGCCGCAACAAGCGTACATATCCAAAACAGCAGTCTTTACAAACGGGTCGGAAAGAGTGGCTATCTTAAACGCAAGGCCGTGAAGTTCCATACCCTCGAACAAGGCCGAGACTTTCGATGCTGCTTTAAGAATCGGAGTGAAACTGAATTGATCGAGACGACCACCGGCGTGTCTAATCCTCTGGTAGAAGAGGATCGTGGCTCTAGGTTCAGCGGAACGAGAGAGATTCCGGAGAAGGAGATTGAAGAGAAAGGGTTCCGGTGGAGAGGAGAGAGAGTAGTTGAGACTGATGGAGGAAGAAGAAGAAGAGGAGAGGTTGAAGAGAAAGGTGCTGAGGCGATGGTCGGACACTGTACGGAGGCTGTGGGCGTGGAGTTGCTTGATGTGGCTTAGTGTTTTGCACTGTGAGAGTACGTCAAGAACAGCTGTTGAGGTAATCGGCGACGGAGTGAGCATCTGATAAAATAAATACATAACAAACACAACCACTAATGAGACATTCACTCAGACATTTCGTCGAACATCTAATGTACAATGCATATTTGGTATTATGTCTTTTGCAACATTTCTGTGAAGCTTTAATGATCCGAAAGCGTTCGTAATGTAAGAAGCCAATTTGAGATTTAATCACCATTAGTACCAATCCAATCAAAGCCTTAACTATTTAACGAAAATTCAAAGGAGAGGAAACTTACCGATAACAGTTGGAGACGTTTCCGGTGACGGAGAGGAATGCGGGTGATGGAGAGGATTTAGATGATAGACATGCAGCCGGGGATGAAGTCGAAGCCGTCAATAGTAAGTTTTTTTTTTCTCAACCAATAGTAAGGTTTAAGAACATGTAAAATTGTAATATTGAATTTTTAAAATGATATATTTTTCTGTTTTCTCCTTCAAAAAATTGTTTTGTTATATTCTATGTTGGCTTTACAATTAATACATTTTAGTTCTAATTTTAAAAATAACCTAATTTACTTAACATTTTTGTAAAATTATAATATTAGTTATACTATATATTTATTACATAAATACATTGTTTAAAAATAATAAAACAAAACAGACCTTATTATTTAAACAAATTTGTATAACCGTTTTTATATTTTTCTAAAAAATATTTATTTTAGTTATAATTTTAAAATTAAAGGCTCATTACGAAAATAAAAAGTAAAACCTCATAATAAATTAATGATATTTTTCTTTAAATATAGAAAATATCAATATCTATTTTAGAATATATTTTTCTTTATTATAACTAGGTAAGGAACCCGTGCGATATCGCACAAGAACTTATTTCATAAAAATAAATAAGTCATATTTATATAAAGAATTTTTTTATAAAACTTGTTTACAATTTATTTTAAAGAAATACATGTATTACAAAAGTATCTTGAATACAGTTATATTTCTTTATCAATAATATTAAAATATATTTTTTGTTTTATAGATTTATTTGTAATAAAATTAAATATGTCATGGCCATACCAAGTAAGGTACAAGTCTTATTATCCGTTTAGCTAAATTATTTTAAAATTTTGAATACAAATAAATATTTGAAACTAATTTTTAAAAAACATGTTCTAGTCTAATCAATTACTAAATTAAAAAGTAACTTATATAAAAGACTATGGGTTGCAATGATTGATAACCAAATATTACAATTGTTAGTAACCAAACATTGTAATGGTTACTTTAAGTGATTGCAAAAATATTCACTTAAATTTCTAAAAATCTACTTCCATTCAACTGTAATTAAACTCATGCATAAAGAAGAATGTTTTAATCTATACAATTCTTTTGATGAAATGACACATAGTTATACACTTGACAATTTCTTTTAAATCTATGAAATACTTGGAATGAAAAGACACATCTTTAAACATTTTGACAATTTTTTTTAAACCAATGAATTTTTCAAATGAAAAGACACATTGTTAAAATGAAAAGATACATACTTATACATTTGACCATTTATTTTAAACCAATACAATTCTTAAGATGAATACACACAATTATTAGAATGAAAGTTACATTTTAGATATTTTGACAACTTTTTTTAACCAATACAACTCCTGAGATTAAAAAAAAACACAATGTTAAAATGAAAAGTTACATTTATATACGAGAAATTTCCTTAGATAGCCTTTTTTAGTCTGTTCTTCACAAAAATAGTTCTTAAGGAAGAAAATGACCAAAATAGGTTTTTTAGAAGCTAAATTTTTTATTTATATGCATTTATACCGCTAGAGTTAACTAATTTAGACTTTAGGGTTTAGAGTTAAGGGGTGGGTTTGGGGATAGAGTTTGAAATTTCAAAAAAAAAAAATTGAAAAAATTAAAAATTTCAAAAAAAGCTATTTTGGTTATTTTATTTTTTTAAGACTATTTTGTGATAAAAACTTAAAAAAAATATTTAAGAAAATTGCCTTTTATATATTTTGACGGCATTCAAAAACTCATAAAATCTGAAAAGCAAACTATACTATTACATTTTCTGAAATAAAATGATGATATCTTTAAATGAGCGACATAATGAAAAATGCAACTTTTAAATTATGTCAAGGGAGAGGAGCAGATGATTAGTTTTGAAATAGAGATCCAGAAGACAAAAATAATCTGAATGGGTAAAAACAAACAAAATCAAAGAATTATTGAGAAAATGATATATTTCTGATTTAAATAGATTTTTATGTTGATAAAAAAAGTCAAGATCTTCGATCACCAACATCATATTTGATCTTTAGCACCCTTTCATTGATTTCACGTTCGCACCCTTTCAATCAAAGATCCATTCTAATATATTTGGTTATGACTTGTTTGCATTCATTTGGTCACGATAAGTTCACACCTTTCAATTACGACCATTCACAACTTTTAGGTCATGATCCATTTACACCCTTTAGGTCACGATCCGTTCACACATTTTTGGTCCTGACCCGTTCGCAACCTTTCGGCCACGAGAATTCGCACAATTTTGGTCAAAACCATTCGCACCATTTCGATCACGACATGTTCACACCTTTTCAGCCATGAAACAATTTGCACCCTTACAATAACGAGTCATTCACACCTTTTAGTATCGCCACCCAGTTCGCACCCTTTGGGTAACCACACATTCGCACCCTTTTGGTCTCGACACATTTTCACCCTTTCGGCCACGGTGCATTTATCAACACCTTCGTACTTCTTGGATCATGACATGTTCATACCTCTTGGATCACAACACATTACCTCTTAGGCTATGACATGTTCATACATCTTCGTTGACGACATGTTTGCCTAACGTTAATGATATATTTTTGATTTAAAGATGCCTTTTATGTTAGACCAAAAATAGACTTATATATATTTATTAACCTAAACAAGTCTATGTCAAAATGGTACAATGGTTAATTTTAAAAAAAGACACAACTCTTTAATGAATGAACATGTCTTATGCTTAGGTAATCAAATAATTAAAAAGGTTTTTTTATTATGAAAGGGCTCATTGGTTAAGTTTTTAGAAATATACAACTTTGGTCTATAAAAAATATTCAATGAAATGGTTCAAATAATTATTCATATACATTGTTGGTTTGTGGTATTTGTTTTTCAATACTCAAAATATTTCATGGCATCCTCTTCATGGGGTTACAAAGTAAATGAAACACTCTTTCATATGTTTCATTAATTTTATGAACAACACACCTTTCAGATACCTCCATGTGTCTTGATCTTCTATCTCATTTGCTATTATATATAAATTAACAATTTCTTTTAACCCAATGCAACTTTTAAGATGAAAAAACGTATTTCTATGATGAAAAGATACATAAAATGAAAAGACACAAAACATGAAAAGACATTACTATATGAATAGACACATCTTTAAATATTTTGAAAACCTCTTTAAAATTAATGCAATCTCTAAAATGAAAATGACACAACCTTTCAATATTTTGATAATCTCTTAAGAATCAATGTAATCTCTAAAATAATAAGACATAACCTTTCAATATTTTGATAACCTTTTAAAAATAAATGTAATCTCTAAAATAAAAAGACACAAATATGAAAAGACAAAATTTAAATATTTTGATAACCTTTTAAGAATCAATGCAACCTCTAAAATGAAATGGCACAACCTTTAAATATTTTTATAACTTCTTAAAAATCAATGCAACCTATAAAATAAAAATACAGAAAATATGAAAAGGCACAACTTTTCAATACTTTGATAACATCTTAAGAATCAATGCAACCTTTAAATGAAAAGATACAACCTTTTAATATTTTGATAACTTCTCAAAAATTCAATGCAATCTCTAAAATGAAAAGATACAATATTTCAATATTTTGATAATCTCTTAATAATCAATTGAACTTCTAAAATAAGAAGACACAACCTTTAACATTAATTGAGATTCCTATAAAAGAATACAACTTTTCAACATTAATTGGGATTATTATTATTTGTAGATATTTAAAATAGAGTTAATTTGATGTATATACCTAATAATGATCAATAATAGCAAATTATCATTTGTAATATAAAAATCCTTGTCACGAATCTATAATAATAAAGTTAAGAAACTTTATTTTTCTTACGCCATGTCACTATTCATGACACGTGACAGTTATTGAGAGATAGTTTTTTATGTGTTTTGAATATTTTTTTTCTAATTGAAATGAGAGATAGTTCAATGAATTTTACTAATTCATTGGGGCCTCAATATTTTCATCTATCTGGTATACATGATTTTTAGGGTTAGATCTCAGTTATTCTTCACGATTATAATCAAATAAGAACATTATAAAAAGCTATTTAATTTGAAACAAAGAAAACAAATAAATATATAAATTTATACTTTAAATACTAAAACTATAATATAATATACACATTACTTTATAATTCATCTTCATTACTAAAACCATAAAAAAATTATCATCATTTTCGATCAAAAAAATACTTCATGATCTCAGTTATAACTAAAACAAAAAATTTTTTTTAAGTTTAATGTTAATATAATGAAAACATAAAAAAAGTTTTACAATTAATTTATAATTTAAATTAAAATTCCATAAAGACAACTGCTTCACGTATAGCGCGAACATACCATTAGTTATGAATAAACTGATTATTTTACCAATGCCCTAATCTTTTTATTTCTTTCTCTCTCTTTTTTGTTATATCATCTCTTTCATATGTTTCTTTTTCTTCCCATAAATATTTTCTCTCACTCAACCTTGAT
The DNA here is from genome assembly GCA_012274485.2 of Sinapis alba. Lineage (NCBI taxonomy): Eukaryota > Viridiplantae > Streptophyta > Magnoliopsida > Brassicales > Brassicaceae > Sinapis > Sinapis alba. The sequence continues at coordinate 299,069 of MU105769.1, forward strand.
TAAAGCAAAAAGACATTCTTTAAATTTAACATTTTAATAGTTGCATACTCAAGTTCAAGAATCAATTATATATCAACTTTATAATCTACAACTTGTTCCTGCGACTAATCCCAATAGATTCAGTATCAAGCTTCTTAAGCTTCGTCTTCCTTGGACAAAAATGAAAAAAAAAATCATATGAAGGCCTTTCAGAACAGATATCATGACTAAAATAAATTTATATGAAAATAATTGTCATATGATAAATAAAGCATTATACGAAACACTCATCGTATGACTGAAACATGAAGTAGAAAATCATTTTCTACCACATCGTCCACCTTAACGTCAAAAGTCGGCATACTTAGCATGTCATTGTCAACAAAATTTCTTTGGTCCTAGGCCAATTACGCCTTCCCAAAAGCTCGAACCATAATTCGTCATCCCCTTTAAGGATAATTCTAAACTAGCATGACTTTAGTACTAACACGAAATTGAAATGGTTTAATCATCATCTATACAGCTGAACACAATCTTCACATCAAGACAAAACATTTGAGCAACCAAATCTCCATTAATCATTCAATAATCCGCGATTCGTCTAAAAATGCAGAGTGATGATTACACAAACAACTATCATATAACCCAAAAGCGGAAATATACGATAAAGTTTTCATAACAAAACTCAGTCCTAACAAACAAACCGTTAACGTAAAATATGAGCTTCTCGTTAATTGACTAAGTTCCACAAAGCATTTCAAATCCACAAGATTTCACCTGGAAACGCGACAAAATGAGGAAACACTCGTATCAAAGCTCCTAGAGGTATACAAATCATCATCCCTAAAAATACATGAAATAAATAAGGATACAAGAACAAACTTCATATATTTCATATCAGACAAAGAATGAAAGAATTTCTATCCAAACATGAAAAGATTGAAAAAACATTCTTGCGAAAGGTTTTTGCAAGAAATGACAAGTTTTATAAAATAATCTTTCGTAAAACAAAATACAAAAAAATTATGCGTAAAACATCATAAAAAATCTATGAGAATTTTTCACAAAACAACTTTCAGAAAATCTTTACGGATAACTTACGTAAAACAAATGAAACAGCTCTAAATGTATATAAAACAATCAATGGAAGAAATGGAAATAGAAGAAAAGCCTCATCGCCTTTCCTCCCTCAATGTTGCCTTCTCTCTCTCTCTCTCTCTCTCTCTCTCTCTCTCTCTCTCTCTCTCTCTCTCTCTCTCCCTAAGGTCAACATAGCCCATCTACGGTCAACGTCACCTAATCCCTCTCTCATCATTCCAATGTCGCCATTCTCCTCATTTTCCCCTCACCCTTCTCATCTCTCCTCATTTGCCCCTCGCCCATCTCTTTTCTCTCCTCATCCATCATCACTCTTCTTCTCTTTCTCTTTCTTCGTTGTTTTGCATGAGGCTCTCATTATGTTCTTCTTTGAATCTCGTTCTAAATGTCTTTTCGTTTTGTTGCTATAAGAGTTTCTGTTGAGATCTTATGAAATAACAAGTAATACATTATTTTCTCGTAAGGTCAACATAGCCCATCTACGGTCAACGTCGCCTAATCCCTCTCTCATCACTCCAATGTCGCCATTCTCCTCATTTTCCCCTCACCCTTCTCATCTGTCCTCATTTGCCCCTCACCCATCTCTTTTCTCTCCTCATCCATCATCGCTCTTCTTCTCTTTCTCTTTCTTCGTTGTTTTGCATGAGGCTCTTATTATGTTCTTCTTTGAATCTCGTTCTAAATGTCTTTTCGTTTTGTTGCTATCAGAGTTTCTATTGAGATCTTATGAAAAAAAACAAGTAATACATTATTTTCTCGTAAAAGTTTTAGTAAAACGTTCAGTCAAGAACAATTAACTTAACACCATCATGTTTTTGACAAAATGAAATGATATTCATTTCATTTCATAGAACCACAACACTAGAAAACCGTAAATCAGATAAGTCAATGATTTCTCCAATAAAAATCGTAAAAACATGTAAGTCGTAAAACAATCCGAAACAATCTAAAACATGATGAAAGCTCACTTATGACTTGAATCGAGAATCAGCCCAGATCGCAATGTCAGTTTACTTGGCTTGGAGAAGAATAAAAAAGAGGATAAATGGAAGATTTCCAGGGATAAACTCATATCTCGAGCAGATAAGGAAAAATATTTGGAGAGTATAAATACGTATAACAATGGATAAGGAAAGACGGTTAGCTTTAGAGGCATATATAAGCACATCCGGGACAGAGAAGAAAGAAGAAAAATTTTAGGGTCTTAAAACTCTCTGCACTTATAAACCTTAGGCATTATTCTTGATATGCTTAGTTTTCTATGGCTTACCCTCAATTACAAGACAAACACCGTGAATGCAGTTCGATCTCTTGTTCAACTCTTTATACATTGAACTACATTCAAATTGATCCTGGAAATGAGTACATAGGCAGTTTTTCATAAGTTCCAATATGAAATCAATAAAAACCTTTTCTTGCATCTTTCTTCTCGTCTTTTGACTTTTGCTAAACAAGTTGCATATCACATATATATTTTCAACATAGGTGGTTATACTAGCAAATTTAGTTAGGTTTTACTGTCAATGTTATTTGATTTCCGTTGTAATCACGTTTCTAAACGAACTTCCTATATATTTTTATCTCTGGAACGCTTATATGCAAATTCGAGATAAAGATCTATTTTTCTTAATTCATTTAGTTGTTTATCTTTATTTTTTATATTTATTTGATCGCTTGTCATTGACCTTCACAGAGAATACATATCTTAAGCAAAGCTACACTTTCTTTCACTAACAAATTTGACAATGCAAATTTTAATTCCCACAACATATAATAATATTTTTATATTTTTATTTTACTGATAAAATAATTTTTTAAAAATATCTAATGTGATATTTTATGTTTTTAGCACGCTATAAGATATTTGTGTCATTAAAACCGGACATTTAAATATAAGATGAGTATACATTTAATGCTTTGACATGAATATTTCAACATTTCTATTCTGTTTTATTCTAAAACATAAATTTATTGCTTTTATATTTTCTTTAATCGACTTCCTCTCTATTTACAAAAGGAATTCGTTTAGGTATTTTCTTTTTCTGATTTGGTTTCATCCAACGTCTCTATTCTCGCTATTGAACTGAGTATTTATATAGTACGATGGGTTTTGTCGAGTGACATAGTCCATCTTTATATATTTATAGAGCCATACATATATATAGTGAATATCATAATTCACTAATTATTTTGATAGAAGATGAACTTTTAATAAAATATTATGCAATCGAATATGATCATCAAAGACTTGGTGTAACTCCGCGTTCTAAGCATATTAAAAACATATAGTAGATTGTAAATAATTTTTTAAAAAGGATCCAGCTACGTTATGGACATTGCATACACTACGTGAGCTCCTCTTACGACATAACTGTTGCATGTATTAATAAGCCATTGCAAAGTCTTAACTAATCGTTCCTCCTTAACCAAACATGTCTACATTTCTAAGAAAGAAGCTACACCTCTGCTTCTCCTCCTCCGGTGTTGTGTCACCGTCGATTCCTTCTTCCCCGATCGTCGTACCCAATCAAAACCCTCCATCTCCCTCAATCTTCATCAACAACTTCAACTCTCTCTACGACCACCTCTCTGTTTCCTCTCCTCTCCACCGTAACGATAAATTCACCTCCCTCGCCGCCGCGTTAACCACTCCCAAATCCGGCGAAACTGGATCCAGTTTGTTCAGCAGCGGATTGCATCCTTCTCCACGTAGAGCGGACGACGAATATGACGAAGAGGACGAAGAAGATGAAGATGAAAACTACGCCGTAGTGTCAAAGCTTCTAAGCGACGGAACGGCGATTATGAAGCACATTGAATCACCGGACCCGTGCAGAGACTTCGGAAGGTCGATGAGAGAGATGGTGGAAGCTAGAGATCCAACGAGAGACGACGCCTCCGATAGAGAATACTTGAACGAGCTTCTCTTCTGTTATCTCTCCTTGAATCCTAAACATACTCACAAGTTCATCGTCTCTGCTTTCGCAGATACACTTCTCTGGTTACATTCTCAGTCATCGCCGGAGAGTTCTTTATTCCAATCCATTTAGTTTATTTATTCCAATGTTCTATACTTTTTGAAAACATTTAATTGGGCTAATGGGCTTCCAAAAAGGCCCATAGTTGTAGCAACTCTACTAAAGTAACTGTTGCATCTGTCTGTCACACTACCTTTAGATAAGAGAGAATAATTTCTAAAAATTTAAGAAAAAATCAAAATCGAGAAAATGTCACTAACCGCACAATTCTCACCGCCGGTTACCAGAGTAACCAGAAACCTACGGAAAACAGCGTTTCCTATGAAATCGCCGCCGTCCACACCGTTTTACCGGGAGATAAGAGCTCCGGAGATGATTTGTATGAGGAAATCGCCGTATCTGGTGGCTAAGGCAATCGAACAGAGGCGAGATACAGCTGAATCTGAGTCCGAGAAGGAGGCGACTCCGTCACCGGCGGAGAGTGGAAACGGAGATAAGGAAGTGGAGATTAACGCGTTGGGAGCAGAGATAAAAGCGGCGATGGAACAGAGGAAAGCGGCGGAGGAGGAGGAGAAAGGGAAGAATGAGTTTATGAGTGGAGTGGCGGAGGAAGTGAGGGAGATTGAGTGGCCGGCGTTTCAAAAAGTGGTTGGGACTACAGGCGTGGTGCTTGGTGTAATCGCCGGTTCGAGCGTAGTTTTGCTAACCGTGAATTTCCTCTTGGCTGAACTTTCTGATCGTGTGTTCATCGGAAAAGGTGTTCAAGACTTTTTCAGCTGATTCTTGAAATTGTAATTTGTGTATTGTATTGTGTAGACATGATCATAATCACTCCGTTTTGAGCATTACCTTCTTAAATTTGTGTATTATTTATCATTTCTTATATCATACAGAGCTCAAATCAAAGAGAGCAAAACGTCACACAGCAAACCCAAACTTATTAACAGCAAAGTGGTTCGTTCACAAGAAGAAATAGAGAGAAAATATAGTTTGATTATTTTCTTTGTCACACAAAAGATACAGAAAGGAAAACAAAAGACGCACTGAAACTGAGACATGAGGATGAAGAACATCTCTCTTTTATTATTGGCGTCTCTAATCGGAAAGAAATGGGGATTTGTTTTTCCAGCTGAGACTATTCAAGCCTCGAAGGTCATGGATTCTGCTTCTTTCCTTGTGGCATCGAATAGTACGGTCGACAGGTACCTCTCTCCGAAACTCGGGAACACCGCCTGTAAGATAACAGTTCAGTGGACTTCTTTCAAACAACAAAAGACTCAATTTGATTGCTGCCTTGTTTCTTGCTTTTAGGTTTTATATATGTCAGAGCTTCTCTTAGCTTTGGGCGTGATGCATACATAATACAAATAACTTACCACAAAAAGCTTCCCGGCGTTTTCTGGCCTCTTTGCAAGTTTAATTGCTGCGGCAGCTGCTGCACCAGATGATATTCCCACCTACATTTTTTTTTTTTTATAGCTTTTCTTGGTTAGAAACCCTTTTTCACTATGAAATGAGAATATGCAACCAACCTCATAACCTACAAACAACTCATCCTCCTAGTGAAGACCACATTTTTGCTTTTGAAATTTTGAATCTTAAAAAGGTCTTTATCTTATCTAAAGCAAATATCAGGGAACCAAAAAAGATTTTGGAAAAAAAAAAAAGATTTTATTCTTTTTTTTTGTGAGATGTGAATTACTTACAAGAAGACCTTCTTTACGAGCAAGAAGCCTTGCCATATCGATGGATTCATCACTTGAAACCTGTAGAAAGCGTTAAAGACAGAGATGGAGGGAAGTCAAGTAAGAACTGGAAAGTTTCTGATTCAGTAATACAAAAAAAAAAGAGAAAATTGGAGACCAGTCTTACTTGAACAACTTCATCTATAAGATTAACCTCCAATACATTTGGTATAAAACCAGCACCTATCCCTTGAATCTTGTGAGGGCCTTCGCATTTTCAACAAACATCAAGTGTTAAGTAACTTCGGTAATCAAAGAATAAGACATGATCATAGTAATAAACGAGGAGAAGGGAATCAAAACTCACCTGGCTTTCCACCGGATAGAATAGCGCTTTCGATTGGCTCCACACCATACAGCTGCCAGAAGAGAGAAAACAAATCCATCGGTTTAGTTTAGACTCAAGAGTCTGATAAGAAAGCCAAATGTATGAGAAAAATGAAGCTCTTCACCTTCACGTTCGGGTTCTGTTCCTTAAGATACTTCCCTGCACCTGTTATGGTACCACCAGTACCAATCCCAGAAACAAAGCCATCGATTTTACCATCAGTGCCTTTCCATATCTCAGGCCCAGTAGTCTCATAGTGGATCTGCATATGACAGTTCAAAGTTTAATAACAGACAGAAACAGATTCACAAAAAAGCACTACTAAAAAAGAAGAAGGCATTACCTTTGGGTTAGCAGGGTTCTCAAACTGTTGGAGCATGTAACCATTGGGTGTTTTAGCCAAAATCTCCTCCGCCTTTGCGATAGCGCCTTTCATGCCCTTGGCCGGGTCAGTTAAAACCAACTCAACACCAAAAGCTAAGAGAATGATTCTTCTCTCTACACTCATTGAAGCTGGCATGGTAATAATAAGCTTGTATCCCTTGGCAGCCGCCGTGAATGCTAACCCAACTCCAGTGTTTCCACTTGTTGGCTCAATCAACACACTCTAAAGAAGAAAAGAATAAAAAGTCAAACATAAGGAACAAAGAAAACTATTAGTGATTCGAAAGAATAAGATCTCCAAACAAACCTCTCCTGGTTTAATCAGACCCTTTTTCTCTGCATCAGAGATCATGCTAAAACCAATCCTGCGCACAAAAAATAAATAAATACAAAGTTGACTTCAAAGCCGAAACTTAAAAACATAAAGAGAGATTTGGGAAAAAAACACAGAAAACCTGTCTTTGACGCTGGAGCAGGGGTTCATCATCTCAAGCTTAGCAGCAACACGACCAACACATCCTTCAGCAACGTTGTTCAGATACACCAACGGAGTGTTCCCAATCAACTGCCGGAATAAAAAACAGAGTCAATCATTACATGAACATAGAACATAACTCAAAAAAAGAAAGAGAGAGAGAGAGAGCTTACTTCGGTCACATCGTTAGCAATACGAGAGGCCATGATGATTCAAGCTTCACTGCTTTATTCACAAAGAATAAACATTAAGTTAGAATCCACTAGCTAATATATATATATCCTAATCTAAAACGCATCATCAAACATAAATCTCCAGATGACTTAACCACTAGAAGTTCTAGTCTAGAACTAACATCGAGATTAGCTTAATCAGATACAATTAGCCGATCAATATTAACGTAATTGAAAAAAAAAAAGACTGGGAAGAGGAAGACGATGAGGATACCTCCTGGCTCCTGCTGAGAGAGAGAGAAAGTCAACAACGTATGTTTGAAGAGAATAGAGAACGTATGGAATCAAATCGTCAGATGATCTGATTATATTACTTCTTCAATTCCTTTCTACAGCTAAGAAGCGCCACATGCTTTGGATTTTTCTAATTATTTTTGGTCAAATATGTCACATGCTTTGGGAGATATATAATTTAAAAAACACAGGTGGTTGTTAACCAAAAATTCTTCCCGGTTCAATCAGGTCTAATCCGGTACACTCCAGTTCATAAGGATCACTCAGGTTAGTTTCGGCTCAATCAGATATAAGACGGTTCACTCCGGTTGAATACGGTTTTATCTTCCGCAACCTTATCTCCTTTATAGTCACTCATCTCTCCCACTCAACACAATCTCCTTTGTCATTGTCTCTGTCATTCATGGCGACTCTTTCTCTCCCTCAAACTTCTACATTCTCTCTCCCTAAAAAACCTTACCTATCCAATCCCTTCTCCTTCCCGTTTCGGAACGTGAGTCTCGCAACAAGAAATCGCCAGATTTTTCTCACCGGAGGAGGAGTCGTTGCTCGTTCGTATAAAGTGGTGGTAGAGCAGGACGGAAAGACGACGGAGTTGGAGGTTGAACCGGACGAGACTATTTTATCGAAGGCTCTTGAATCGGGGATGGACGTACCCTACGACTGCAATCTCGGCGTTTGCATGACTTGTCCGGCGAAACTCGTGACCGGGACGGTGGATCAGAGCGACGGGATGCTAAGCGAAGATGTGGTGGAACGTGGCTACGCACTTCTATGCGCGTCGTATCCAACTTCCGATTGTCACATTAAGATGATCCCTGAGGAAGAGCTCTTGTCTCTCCAACTCGCAACAGCCAACGACTAAACAATGGACGTTGGTTGTGTACGGTGTGGTTTTGCTTGCTTTTTCAAAAGGGTTAATGATATTTGTCATGCAGATTATGGAGTGTTTGATATGAGTCTTGGCCTGTAACCTTATTAGTTAAATGAACATGCTTTGACCCAAGAATAGCTCTTTGACAATGGCATATGACCAAAAGGGGATATATCATTGAACAAGTTTTGACCCAAGAACCTAAAATATATGACCAGTTCTGCCAAACTTGTAAAATCATCAAGCATTTATGTCAAACGCCAAGTTTTTTCTTTCAGTGAGAATCATAAACATTTTAAATTTTCGTTTTGTCAATTGAGTTTGGACATATGATGCGACTGACAAAACCGGATTCATTAGGAGAATGTATTACACAGAAATGTAATCTACATTTTGGTTTTGGGGAAGCATTATTGATACAAATCCTTTGAGTTCTGTTAGTATCTTGATTGTTGTATTCTCCTTTGTCTCAAAATTGACAGTGTCATATTGAAGCTGATATGATTCTTAAACTAATATATATTGGAAAGGTTAAGACGTTATTCTACAACATCATTGACGTTTTCCTTCAGACCAAAGTAAACACAAATTCAGATTCACAACGCCAATACTACAGACTAGAGAGTGAAATCAAGAAAAAAAACAGCATGATTTCATTCATAAAGACATTACTGTGGGTCAAAACGTTGGTTCTGCCTGAATCTTGTCTAATTAAAACATGTTAAAAGCTTGTAAAAAATGAGAAAAGCATTATCATAAATAAATAAATATAAGTTAGTAGTAATATTTAAAACTAATTTAGAGGCTACCCAAAGAAGACTCATTGAGTCATTGCAGATTCATCAAACAGAAAAAATATTTGACAAGCATCTAGCTAGAATAGTGTATTGATAGAAGAAACAAGAGCATGACATTGATCACCTTCAACATGCTTAAAATTACAGAGAAAGATCCAGGAAAAAGCTATTGGTGCACACTTAATACCAAGATGCTCCAATACTTTTCAATCATGAAGCTGCAAGGTTTACCAGGAGATGAAACATTGACTGGAAGAAGTCCTTCACCAACTAAATGGTACAAAGATTCGTTTAGTGATTTGTCACAAACCAAGCAAATAAAAACCTGAAACTGGACGGACCTGAGTGTAGTATGTTCCCACGGTCTAAATTGTAACCAAGATACGGTCAACCAGATAGATCCTGCAAGATTATCATCTATCATCAACGAAACAAATACTTGCGAGAACACTCCAAATCACTGCAGAAACAAAAGAAGAAACTAGATAGATAGATGAAACAGGCAAGCTCACAGATTGTATTATTACCAGTGAGCCATGTGTAAGCGCTTCATCAAGAGGAGCTGTAAAATCACCAAGACTTCCTTGTCCATCACTATCATTGGCACATTGTTCCACCCTTTTCATATCGTTTTCAATTTTTCTTTTGGTTTTCCGCGTTAACTGACTGAGTATCTCATCTGAGATCAGAGTAGCTGCGGAACCAACTTCACAAGGTATGGCCACTTTTTCCCCACTATTGACCTGCTTAAGAAGGGCTTCATAAGCCTTGATAATAGACCAATATGCAGTTCCCCTGGGGCTTATATAAACTGCATCTAAGTAGTCTCTATTCCTTCTAGGTCTATAGTCAATAGTCCACCCTGCTTCCAGTAACATTTCTCTAATTCGCTCACGTAATCTTTGCTTTTCCGTGCCTGAACCCCGCCTAACTTTCCCTTCTTTGGTTTTTGGAAGGGTTGGCGCCTCAGGAAAAGTTTTATCTCTCTCAATCTTCAAAACCTTGTGAGGTTGAACGATCCTCTTCTGCAGCCGCCCTGAAGAATCACTATCCTCAGAATCTTGGTCATGGCCCTTACTTCTCACCGGTATTTTCAACCCATTTGAATGTATCCTTGCAGGGGGAAGCATATCTTCAGTCTTAACAGCAGGTTGCGACTGAATAGCAACACGTATTTTACCAGTCTCCCCAGGTTGTTTAGCTTGGACATGAGTGAGACTTTGTGGTAACCCTCTCATCACCTTGTTATGCTTGTTAGGCATCACCTTGAGGACACCATTTTTGCCCTGAACCCTGATTGGTCGATCGAAATCCATGTCAGGCTTGTACTTACTCTCGTTTCCACCAACCTTATCTAAACATGGTCTTCTTCTTCTCCTCTCAATATCTAAATATTTACTACTAGAGGCACTTCCACATTCCCTATTAGTGCCAAATTGAGCAGACCCCATATATGATTTCTTACTACCATCATAGGATCTCCTCAAGAACTCATCTTCGCTCTCCTCCTCCTCTTCCT
>MU105770.1:0-14582 GCA_012274485.2 Sinapis alba
ACTAGAACATATGTTTCCAAACCCTAGACCAAAGAATATCATGAGATGATACATTCACTCATCTATGTTGAAAACAATCCAATTTTACCAGATTTTATTTTATATCACTTACAAATGTTTATTATTACATGATTTAGATTTTTCCCACATCAAAATATTTTTTATGTAATTTATTAATTATTTTTAAGATTTACTAAACAAGAAGACTTACATGATCGTAGAAGACTTAAAAAACACGGAAGACTTAAATAGGCTATGAAGGTAAAAACGCATACACTTTTTTTTTTGGTCATAAGGGGCATGTTGTAATTTCACTACCCTTTTAGGTTACTTTTGCATTTGATTGATGTTTGGGTACACTTTTGCATTTGAATTCAAGTTTTAGGTTGGTTTTGGCAATTTTCCCAAAAAAAATTCTCCCATAATGTTCCCCTTTTTATTAATTTATTCAATCTTTATTTAAATAGGAAAATTTGGTAAAAGACAACAAAACCAAAAGAAACTTGCATAATTACAACCCAAACCAGACCATTTCGCGGACCATCCACATCCGATCCATAAAATTCATATCTCTTTCTCCATAACTTCTGAAAACTTTGTAAGACTTGGTGTAATTGTAAACCTTGGTGTAATTGTAAACCTTGGTGTAACTGTACAGCGTAATAAAACTTCAACTAATATAGACTGTATCAATTACAAAGTTATTCTAAATTGAACTAAGTCACACTTTTATATTTGCAATTTTATTATGTTATTGTTTGGACACAGGTGTTGTTATTGATTTATTTATTGAAGTTAAAATTTATAAATATTACTTTATAGAGAAAAACTAGAGATATTACATTATGAAAAACCAAGGTCAAATTAATTTCATTGCAGAAGTTCCAAGCTACACATTGCCAAAAACAATGATCACATCTCCACCGTATTCTTGATCCATCTAAGGAAACTAGAAACACCGGTTCAATTATTTTGGAGCACCAGCAATCATGTGACACGTTGGGATCTATTCTTTCCAATAGAGACATAAACATCTCAGGTTTTTCTTAAGCCCAATGGCCTGAGAATATCGAAGTAGTGATCATCCGATACATCCGATCAACAAATTCACGACTAAAACTAGGATAGTTGTGAACCAATCCTATATCATCAACACTAAATGTTAAGTTCAGCATACCATCTACGTACTTGGCCAACAACAATCTTCTCTCACTAGCAAGATTGATTTTGTCTCTTCCTTCATCAAGTAAATGGAGAACGAAGAACTCATACATACCTCGCATGTAGATGGTCTATGGATTACCAAATTGGTAGCACCCAAGCTTGAATGTACTAACAGCTTTGACCTCATCTATCCAGTCATTCAAGTGAAAGAGATCTACAAATCGGTAGAAGTATTCTTATGAAGCATGGAAAGAGGGAGAGAAGCCAAGTTGGAGTTCAACATGGAGAGATATTCGTTTTATCAAGTAAATGGAGAGATTTTTGTTTTATTTATTTGGACAAGGTGGTAAACCCTTTTATAATGGGGATGATCCTCCAAAAGTGGTGAAGAGATAGGATTTATCACCGCACTTAATGGTGATTTGATAGACGCCTCGAGAAGATACGAGTTCTGAAGACGCGACTTCTCACTGCAACAACAGGCGCATAGCTTGGATTTGAAACTGTGTAAAACTTTAGTCGATAAAGATATATAACTTTGTATAACTAAGTAAAAGTAGCTGATTTAGATTGTCTAAATTTATGAAACTAATCAAAATTTTAACAATTTAGATTGTCTAAATATATAAAACTATGTAAAACATTAAGAAAATTAGAAATTATACTGTTATAATTTGCTAGAAATAGCATCCGGGATAATAAATGAAAATGTTATTTAATGAAGGATCTATTATCCCAACTACAAATTGTAATTTTTCCATTTAAGGGTGATTTAACAGTCGCCGAATTCGTCTATGATCATCATAACAGTTTTCTCGAAACCCTTCATTCTCTCTCCCACTAAACATGCACAATTTTAGATCAAGTAAGATTGTATAACTGTATAGAACTAAGTGAAAATTTAAATATAATTAATATTGATTGTACAAATTTGATCAACGTAGTAAAACTTCAACTAATTTATTGATTCTCTTAACCACAATTACAAGTAAACCCGTGAATTTAATGATCCACTTACCCACTACAACTAGAAAAGAGTAACTTCTCCATTTAAGAGATTTGATTGACGCCTCGAACAGGTAAAAGTAGGAATTAGCTTTTATTCTCTCTTGGATATAATCATCATTAGCATTTCCTCTCTCTCTTCTGTTTCCCACTCCACTAAATCTCATTAATTTCAAACTCAATTCCAATAAATCCCGTTAAATAGTCTTGAAAACTCTCCTTCTCTTCCATTTCTCTGCAAAAATCATCATCTCTTACCATCTCTCATCATCTCTCTCAAGTTTCAAACACCTCCACAATGACACACTAAAATATGCTTGATGAAGTTGTGTATAACGAGAACATCACAGCGTGGCATTTCAGAGTTAAATTACTAAGGATCTACTTTTTTTATTCATATGTTACCGGTTCTGGACCGCACTGGATTTATACGCTAGTGGATGAGGTCGTAAGTTTAAATCATCATCTCTTTAGTTTTAAATAACATGCAACAACGAAAACTAAAAACTTGATACTTAAACTTGGTTTTTTCAGGGAACAAAAATGGAGCTCACAATTAATAGTAGCCTGCAAATAGGTGTAGAGGCCTTGAAAACCAAGAGGGCAAGTGGGTGGAAATATTTTGGGTAGAATTTGGCCATGCCTATCCAGGTTTCAAGGCCACAAAATCTCGATTCCAACTAACTGCTACGCGGTATACTCAAGTCTACATCATCAATCCTCTGAAATCCCTCACATCAGAAGCAGGGACAGAAACTATCCCATAGGTATGAATTCTAACCATTAAAATATATTTCATATATTTAGATGTAAGTAACATAATCAAACATACTTATGTGGTAGATATAATGGGAGTGGTCTTCAACACGGAAGCATATTTTGATGACTCTGAAATGCTAAAGATGGTGTTTTACATTAAGGATAACATGTAAGTATAAAGAAACATATTATCCCAACAAATTGTTTACACTAATGTAATTGGTACACATTGTTTTATTCATAATAGTGAAAGTGAGATAAAATGTGTGGCAACTTACGCTCATGCATAATCCTTCTGGGATGAGTTTGAGATTATGAGAGGTCGTAGACAGGTGATTGTGGTGCTTAAGATGTGGAAGATCAGTGACCGTTTCAGTAAGTATATTATATTATGTGTTTAATTTTAAATCTGTATAGTTTTAAATGTGTTAGTTGAGTAAAATATTTCTAATTTCATTTATACATATATTTTTAGTCCTTCTGAATTATATCTTCAGACCGAGGGGGATTATCGGACAATAATAATGACCCTTATAATCAGAGGCATGGGGCTATAGGGCCTTTGTAAGGTTTTATCTTATGTATTGGCGTGTAAATAGCTCATGAATGTTTTATCTTATGTTTTATCTTATATTTTACCTTTTGTAATTATCCAACTTGAAGTTAACATGAATTTCTAAATATGGCAAACTTATTCTAAATAGCTCCAACTTTTGTTAAAGTTTTGCTTTTGTAACTGGGCAACAGCGTAAAACTAAGAATAACTTGAAATTAACATAAATTTCTAAATAGACAAAATTATTCTAAATAGTGAAAAATTGTTCTAAACAGGGCAAACTTATTCTACATTGCTCCAACTTTGTTATTGTTTTGCTTTTGTAATTGGGCACAACGTGAAACTAAGAATAACTTGAAGTTAGTTTCACTTTCTCAGTTGTCCAACATCGTAAACATTAGAGAAACTTTCCTAGAACTGCAATGACTCTGATGATAACACAACCTCCTGATATCACTATCATCTTAGGCATTATTTTGGGACCTTCACTCCTTATTGTTGCTTTCAGTTATTGAACTTCTTTTTTTACCATTCGAACTTGATAGTCCAACTGTTGAATCTCGTCGGCGAAAGTTTCATCAACCCATTTGAAGACATGATCGTCGTTCTCGAGCTACAACATTTTTTTCAAAAAATTAAAATGTACAACTTAAGAGAATGACCCTTCGATAACTAAAGCTAAACAGATGTACCCTTAGTGAAGCCGCAAAGAGACACTGATAATACTGGCAATATGGATTTGGCCTGGATTTGGAGATGAGCTCGATGATGCTCTCCCCGCACCAACACTTACTAGGTATTCTCGGAGTTCTTACTCGTCTCCGACCACCAGTAATACCCCCAGCCATAGAAGATGAAGCAGCCGTTATTGGGTTCGACATTATTTCTCTTTCGGGGTTGGGAGGAAATGAGGAAAAGGGGGATTCAATAAAGAGAAGAGAGAGATAAATGGGAAAGAGGGAGAAAGTGGAAGATAGAGAATGGGGAAAATCCCAAAATAAGGATTTTTATACATAGCCAATTGGGAAGGGGAAAGAGTGAAATTAAAAATTCGAAAAGCTGGTGGGCAGAAAATTTGTATCCTATAATGATTTCATGATAAAAGTTTCACCAAATTTGTAGTTTTACATAAAACATCAAAGTTGTACTTTATAATTTTTTCTATTTATCTCAGTTTTACTCTAATCGAATGACTGATTTTATGGTTATACCAATTATATTCTATTTCCTAGACTCATTTATCATATGATCGTCTAAACATAAACTTGATTTCATGCCATAGTAAGTTTTCAAATGAGACAAAGTGTATATTAACGAAAAAACTATAAGAAGACAATGTAATTCCTACATGATTACTAATAAGTAACGAGATGAAAATTGTTTTTTGTTATGATTAAATTATAATCAACACAAAATAACTCATATATAGCCATCTTACTTTCGTGACTTATCAACAAGTTCTTATTTAGAATCCTATTACTCAGTTTACCTATCGTACTTATACCAGTAAAGAAAAAGTTTTACTTAGTTGCACAAACACAAAATACAAATCTCATCTTTCAGAATACTCCACCTCTCAACGTTTTCATACAATAAAAACATTAAAACTGAAAGTGAAAGGTTTACAACCTACTTCTCTTGTGTTTCTTGGGGGGATGTTCATTGTTCCTTCTGTTCCAAACTAGTGCTCACATTCTCTTTTTCTCCATATCCATTCTCACGCTCACCATAATTCCTACTACATGAGCTTTCTTTCTGAACTCTTGATATTGCTCGGTTATTTGAACTATTTCTAATTTTTGGATGTCCTCTACATGCAAAATACTTCTTCTTTGCTCTTTATCCACTGATGTTAGATAAACAAACACATCTTCATCATCCAAAATATATGATTGCTTCTTAGGTTCCACTGCCAATGGAATGTAACCAAAATTCAGTCTCTTCGTAAACATATCTATTCCCATCTTCCTGCAAATCTTCTCCTTCAACAACGAATAAGTGATCTCCTCCAATGATGATGTCCTAAAGGATATAGCATAAAAATGAGCATCGGTTGGGATCCATTCATAATCATCTCGAGACTTAGAATAATGTCCATCATAATCAAAGTGTATGTTTGTAGAAGAAAGACACATTTGCAATAAATAAAAAAAATTAAACCATAAAGTTATACATGGTTATACATTTATACCATTTAACTTATACTAAGTTATACCTCTTACACAATTTTGTCAGTAACCAAGTCTTACAGTTTACCGTCTAATTTAACCAGGTTTTCCCAACTTTTACATTCTAGTTGTTTTCTCCTCCTCAAATCGTTTCAATAGTTATTAGCTTTGATTCATGACGTCTATCTTTTCTTATAAGTATACAATTCTTGAGTATCAAATTCCCTAATAGACAGACCATCCACACATTCCGATCATCGACTAGTCCAGTCCAATTACAACTACGAATATTATAAATTAGAATCCCTGTAAATTGATCAATCGTGTAAGATGGATTCTAAACTTTAGGTTTAACAGAATACGATTTAAGATATATACCCTGTAAAACGGAATCAATAGCTAAATGATTCAGCATCCAAGCGACGAAATCGAGTGAGCTCAATTCTCAGAGCTCGCAATGATTGCGAGGAAAAAGAAAGAAAAAATGTGACGACGGATTCTCGTTTCCCGATTTGGGATTTGGAATGATTTAATTGGTCATTCAATCAGTCATTAAAAAGGGTACTTTGGACATTAACCATCCATATGGAGAGTATCAAAATAAATAAGAATATATGAGAATTAGTAAGAGTATGACATTAAATTTTGCCTCATTAAGAGCATCTGATATTATTCCTCCTCATTTCTCTTCAAATTCTTTGAATGTGAAAAAAAAACTTTTGTTTAAATTGTTCTTTTTTATGTCTTTCTCACAATATTATCATGTTTTTGTATGTATTATTATTTATGGTTTTTATCTTCTCTTTTATAATTATAAATTTTAGATCTATAGATTTTAAATGTGTATTTTTATGTTTATATTAAAATAAAATTATAAATTCAAACTTTGTGCATTTACTTTGCTACTATTTCATCTTATAATTTTATTTTTGAATATTTTCATATTTAAAACTGTTTTTTACATTTCTGAATATACAAATTTTTCAGATATGAAAATTATATGATATAGCAGATTTCATATGAAATTTCCTTAAAAGTTAAAACTCATAGACTTCAAATAAAGTCTACGAAACCACATATTTTAAGCAAACTTCATTGGAAATCTACAAAAAGAAAAAAAAAGATCATAATTTATCTTATTTTGCAGGTATTTTCTTCCATAATTTTTATTTCCTCCTCTCAAAAATGTAAAATTTACGTCTATAGATTTTAAATGTGTGTTATCTATTTATATTTAAATAAAGTTACATATTCAAACTCTATGTTTTTACTTTACTACTATTTTATCTTATAAATTATATTTTCTAATTTTTTTAGATTTAAAGTTATTTTCATGTATTTATTAAGGTATATATCTTTCAGATCTAAAACTTTTCTGATAGAGCGGACTTCATTAGAATTCTGGTCAAATATGATTTTCAATTTTTATATTTATATTTTTCTCATATTTTATCTTATTTTGCAGGTATTCTCTTCTAAATTTTTCAAATCACCTTTCCAAAAATGTAAGATTTAAATTTACTCATTTTAAATTTGTATTTTGTGTTTATACTGAACTAAATTTATAGATTCAAACTCTATGTTTTTGATTTGCTACTATGTTTAAGAAACACTATTTTGAAATATTTTACAGAACAAAATATTTTCAAATTCTAAATGTACTATTCTAAATCTTAAATTTTTTCGTTAGGGTAGACTTCAAATAAAGTTTACTAAACCATAAACTTCATTTTTTTTTTGAAAAAATGTTAAATTCATTCAAAAATGAAAAAGATTGTTTCTACAACTTTAATGCATGCATATTCATAAGGCACTAAAAATATTATAAAAATCAAAGAATGAAAATTTTCCTTTTTCCTATTATCTTGTAGCTAACCATACTTGAAACTCTTCATCATACTTTTTGTCTTCCATCACTCTGATTGTAGATAGTCTATTTCTCACTTCCTTATCAATTCACTGAACCATTTTTTGTACATTCTTGGGATTCTCTCCGTGTCTTCTCCCGTTTCTCTCCTTCCATATGCTATGTATCACCACTTGAAAAGCATATCGAGTTAAGAAAGTAATCACATTCGTTTGATCTTTATCCATGAGCAGATGTACTAATCTTCTCTAACTGTCCACATATCTGTTTGCCAGCAGATTACTCATGAGCTTCTTCCGAATTTCTCTGGAATAATTACACTAAAAAAAAAAAGATGATCCTTAGTTTCAGTGGCTGCATTGCATATAACACATGCCGGGTTTATCTCTGAGTCCCATTTGATCATTATGTCTCCAGTGGATATCCTATTTAGGATTGCTAGCCAAGTTAGAAACGAATATTTTGGCGTTAAGTGTTTGAATCAGACCACCTCACTCCAATCAACCACAAGGCTTACTGTTCTTAGCGGATTCCGAGTCTTCTGAGAATTGCAATGGTCTTTGTAGGTATCCTCGCTCTGTTTCCAAATGGACCTATCCTCCTCTTCATTGACCATTGACCAATAAATGTTCATGCTGCGATAACAGATTCTCAATTGCAATTAGATGATCAGCTCTATGTCTTCTTCTTCTATTACTCACTGCTTCTTTTCATAAACGTTAAGTAGACTTCATAAAAAGCCTACTAAAATATGATTTCAATTTATTATCTTAAGTTCGTCTCATAATTTTATCTTACTTTGTATGTACTCTTTTCCAAAATTTCATTTGAAGCATCAAGATTATAAATCTGAATAATCAAACACACTCTAAATACTTTTAAATAATTTTTTTGTAATAATTTCATTATAAAATACTCATTTGTAAATAATTACTTGATGCATAATCTATAAACAATGTATTTATTTTTTAGTTATGATTCACTTGTATAATATTATTAATCTTCAGTAGCTATCAATTTTTTCATAAGATAATCTAATCAACCAAACAGTCAAAACCAACATAAGCTAAAACAATAACTAACACACACTACACTTTTAATTTATGTAAGTATACACTTGTTAGTTAACAACCAAATCAAACAAAAAAATTGTTAGTTACATAACTATAACACATTAACTTTTGAAATTTATTTAAGACCATTAAAATTTATTAACACAAACTATAAAACAACTAAATCATGAAAAATATGATGATTAATACACAAATACACATTTAATAGAATTTTTGATGTAGAGTTCAACTACAGTCTACATTTATAAACTTACAAATACATATACACTTATTAGCTAATAACATTTTTTAAAAAAATTTGATAGTTTCATAATTATAAAAAATTATCTCTTGAAAATTATTCAAGACCATAAGGATTAACTAATACACATTGTCAAACAATAAATTTTGAAAAACTTAATGAATTAAACACAAATTATCTTTTAATAGATTTTTTCATGTAGACTCCATATTCAATTTACAAAATAGTAGGCTTTCTTTTCAGTTTATATATGTAGACTTTCATATAGGTTTACTTTTCGATTAGTTTTTGCAATTGCAAAATTCACGTGTTACTTTCTGCA
This sequence comes from Sinapis alba, assembly GCA_012274485.2. Lineage (NCBI taxonomy): Eukaryota > Viridiplantae > Streptophyta > Magnoliopsida > Brassicales > Brassicaceae > Sinapis > Sinapis alba. Next base: position 9,156 of record MU105770.1, read on the forward strand.
TTTGAAAAAGGTTGTGATTTTATAAAAATAGACTTCATTTTCCGTCCACATTTTAAAAATGCTAGTTTTTGCAATTGACCAGAATTTACCCATGATTTAACTTTCAAAAGTAGACTTCAAATGAAGTCTATATTTAAAAAAAAAAAAGATTGAAAGAGGTTAATTTTGCAATTGACCAAGTTTGACTTTCTACGAGTATTTTGAAATAAACGTATATGCATGTGTAGAATTTGCATGAAATCTACTCTAAAATCTGATTGGTTAGTTTTGAAGTTGACCAAAATAAAATAGTAGACTTCATATGCAGTCTACATTTTTTTTCTAAGATTAGTTAATTGTATATGAAGTCCACACTTTAATTATTTTTTGGTTAATTTTAAAAATTTTAGTCAAACATGTAACATATTCAACGAAGTCAAAGTTTTAGTCAAATGCAAAACTGAATTTTTATAGACTTCCTGAGCAGTTTACATAATGTATACTTCTGATAAAGTCTACTATGAAAAGTCAAAAGTCTCATCTAATGCAATACTAACCTCTTTTATGTAGAATTTTTAGTAAGTCTACCTAATTTTGTTTTTGTTTTCAAGGTAAGGTTGTAGCATACAAAGCGTCTACTATTGAGGCACATATTTGAAAAATTACGAAAACCATGTAAATAGTTACTTTTCCGGTGTTAAGCTCGTTTCCAACCTTTTTCACCGATCAAACTCCAAATATGAGCAAAAAGAAGCATCTTTGATGATTCTTTACTGAAGAAACTCGAAAATATAAAGTATGTATTTATGAAATTGATGTTTATGAGAGCTTTTAAATGAAAATGGAGAGAAAATAAAAGGAAATAAAGATTTGTTGGTGTAGAATGAGGAAAAAGTGGATAAAATTGAATTTCTAAAATTTAAGAGCTCAAAAATGGTTATTTATGGTGATTAAAATTTTTGATGATAGAAATATTGTTATACATAACGAAAAATGTTTAGGGTATTTGGTCTTTTGCTATTTTCAAAATAAATAAAAAACTAAATAATAATAATAATAATTTTGTAAGTATTTCGTAAATCTAAAGAAGGTATGAAAAATTCATAAGTGAATTGTATTGACAAAAAAAAAAGAGTTAATTGTGTTTGACTTGAAATCTTATGTCATCTTTTAAAAGCTCCCTAATTTTTATGTCATCAAAATCTGAACCGTTTTCATAATACCCTCCAAAGGAGTATATAGGTATTATATTCAAAACTTCTAAAATGTAACTGTTTATCTCCAGTCTAATTGTTTTTTTCAAGTACAAATAACCGTAAGTCGATTCAAACATCCAATCATCGTATTAGTTTTAGTCAAGCCAATCAGTCTGACTAAATAAAAACATGCAATTTTCTTTAGTCACCCGAATATAACATGTTTGTACAAACTATCACCACCATCAACATTAGAATAGCTCATTACTGGATATGGATATCTTGCCACTTGTGCTTTCTCCTCCACCGCCATAACCTTACCAGAGTTTCGATACCACGGCTCTAAATATGAACTAGAAGAAGAAGATACATTTGATGATGAAGCATCGACGATAACCGATCCCCAATCCCGTTCACCGGTTGCTTCGGTTATCCTTTTCCGTACCAGCAATTTACCAACGTCTTCTCTTCGTTTCTGAGTCACGCTTCTTAGAATTGATACCGACAATAGCAAGACCAGAACCGCATCTTCCTCGGGCAAAAATTCAACTGCTTGATGCTTCCAATCGATCAAAGCTGTTGCTTTTTCTGTTGGGTCTTCCTCTGTTGATCTAACCATTGTTACAAAACCTTCTTCGTCTTCTTCACTGTCTCCTTTATACTGCATTCGCCGTCCAGTTAGTAGCCTAACCTGGATAAAAATCCACCACCATATATATATGTCACAACCAGTTTTAAAACCGCCCAAAAAAAGAATCTTTGAAAATCATACCCGCGAACCAGGTTTTGTTGAATGTAAACCGAGTTCTGATATAGATCCTGGCGAGTCACATCGGATGAACAATTCGTCTCCAGATGAAAATTCCCAGGCCGCATCCCAATCCTCCACCTGTTCTTTAGGCGTCACGGTTCCTACCACCATCACTGTAGTAGACCAATAAACACAATAATCAATAGGCTGCGATTGTTTCCTTCATGACATGTTAGGCAACGTACCTGGAGCTTTACCGATTGAACCCTCGACATAAGACCAGGAACCTACTCGTATCTCTGTTATCCTCTCCTCTGATTTCACCGGAGATGGAACTTCACTTCCGCGTTTAAACACTCCCTTCCCGACTCTAAACCAAAACATCAATTAGAGCTTTGGTTCCATGAAGAAGAAAGAAGCAAGCAAGTTTATTACCGGATACGGATGACAAAACATTCACGTCCAGCATGATCAAGAACGGTTCGAGTAAGCCATCTTCCTTCTTGAGGTCGGAAGTTGTTTGTTCTTTGAACTGAATCAGCTATCATAGCACCTGAATCATCCGTAACTCTATCCGGTACAAATCTCAGCAAATACGGCGCTTGAACCGGAGGAGTAACCGATGCAAACACACTCACTTCCTTCCCTACAAACCTACCCGACGCTAGAGAATGCGCTCTTAGCAGATCATTCCACAGAAACGCTATCATCTCTTCCCGTTTTCTCCTTCTCAAGCAAATCCCACGACGACGGTCACAATGAGATTCCAAAACTACTCCTTGCGTTCCAAACTCGCAGTATATATGCCATCCCTTTTGCCACGAACCATCGCGGGACAGATCAGTTAGTTTCTTATCAAGTTGAAGCTTCCGATGACATCTAGCAACTCTCAAACGAAGAAAACTTGACTCATTCTGCTCTGCCTTTGGATTCAGCCTTATAAATATACACAACTGCAAAAGAAAATAAAAAGAATAATCACTGATAACTTTGTATTACAAAATGTCTTACTTAGGAGGCACGTCCCCATTAGCTTACTTGTAGGACAAATCTTGGTCGAATAGACTTATACGCAGTGTTAATATCTATATCAGAGACAGGCCAATAAAACATTGTGTTGTTTCTTAGACGAGACTCGTTCGTTATTGCAGTCAATTCGCCGCCTGCTTTTTCATATGGTTGATTAAAATATCTATTCCAAAGTTTCTTTGTTGTTTCAACTTCACTCTTCTCTACTGCCTCTCCATTTTGAACCACTTTTCTCATCATCTCTTCCAGCATTTCACCAACATCCTCTGTGTATATCGTCGGGTAGCTCTGTAAATTCACCATTCCATTCCTCCTTTACAACTACCAAAACAGAACCGATGAAACCAAGAAATTGGGAATACACAACGGACCTGGTGAGTGAGCCACATGAGTAGTATATCTGAAGCTGGAACAAGACGAGAAATCTCTTCCTTGAACTTGTGTAGAATTAGCAAGAACCCTTTGTACCGTAACCTAGCAGCGATCAAGTAAACAGTTTCAGACATGTACGGTGCTGAAAACTTCTCCCAGAGAAACCTCTGTTTCTCAACCTCAGTTTTGATATCTTCATTAGCTGAAGAAACAATCTCAGGAGAGTCAGGATCAACTCTGTTTTCAAAATTCTCATCTGGGTATCTCCTAATCCAGAATTTTTCGCATTGAGAAACCGCATAATCCTCGTTCTCTTCATCGTAAATCGCGGGTTTTCCTATAAGTTTTGAGAATCTCTTTTGACAGTAGTCTCTGTAACTTACCTGATAAAGATGGAACAAAACTAGAGTTTCAGATAAATATAGAAACTTTGGTTTTTGGAATGGTAAAAAGGAAAAGAGCTTACTGGATTCAAGGAATGACAAAACCAAACCCATTCAACATCAAGAGGAGGTAGAATTATCAGAGGCTTCGAACCAACCGTTAGATCAGAAATCAACGGCATCCACAGCTCATCGTACCTTCAAGAACACAACAACAACAGTTAATGCCCAACACAACTTCTGGGGACCAGGGTATATTCGGGTCTGAAGCAAAACTTGTTTTCTTGAGAGATACTACTATAAATAGTAAGAATAACGAAATGAATCTTGACCGTCTGATGAAAAATATCAGGAGAAAGGGAAAGGGTGTATTTCACCGTCTGATAGCTTCGGAAATGACTGGTGGGTGATGAAGCCAGTGAGAGTCTCCGATGGATCTTAAGAGAACGATGAGACGTCTCGACGCCGATACAATATCAGTTCCGATTCTTACTGCGTCAAGCTCTGAGATCTCGCTTAGGCTCCGTGCCGCCACGCCGTCCGCGAACTCCGATCGTCCTAACGACATAAGCTCCGAGAGATAGGGATATATCAGAGAGAGTAAAATCGACTCCAAAGACAAGACATTGGATTGGAGGTTTTTTGTCGAATGGAGAGCCAGAAAATGGCGTCTAGAGAGAAAAAGAGACGTGAAAGTAGAGTGACCAACAATTATTATTGTTTTTTAATTAACTAAAGGGAAAATTCCTTAAAAATACCCGGACTAATTTCCATTTGCTAATAAAATACATGAACTATTTTGGATCCCCGTTTAATACATGAACTAATTTTCGTTGTCTATTAAATACACAAACTTTTGAAATTCGCAGGTTTTACACATCGTTAGACGGCGTTAACTATATTTAACAGAAATGACAACGGCGTTTAATTGTTAGTGTTAATTAAACACATGTTTAAATTATGAAATCAAAATTTCTTAAAAATACATGAACTAATTTCATTTGCTAATAAAATACACGAACTATTCTGGATTCCCGTTTTAATACACGAATTACTTTTTGTTTTCCATTAAATATACAAACTTTTCAAATTTTTCAGATTTTACACATCGATTTAGACGATGTCAACTATGTTTAACAGAAGATGACGTTAGTTTTAACTAAACATGTGGTTAAACTCTGAAAGCACGCTCACCTTCAGCCAAAACCTCTTAAATCGATTGAGCCAAATTAGTTTCAATTCGAGTATGTCACCCTAATCAATTTCAACATCTTTTATTCTCCAAACTTTGTTTATTTTCTTCTTCTTTCCTTTGATTTCCTTTTATATCGCTTCAGAATAAAGTCGATTTCTATGTCGTGAAAAAGAATGAAGAAAACTAGGTAATTTTAAATGAACTAACAATATAATCTACCAGGAGGATTTTCATCTTCTGTTAAACAATTTTAATGGAAAACAAAAAGTAGTTCGGGTATTAAAACGGGAATCCAGAATAGTTCGTGTATTTTATTAGCAAATGAAATTAGTTCATGTATTTTTAAGGAATTTTGATTTCATAATTTAAACATGTGTTTAATTAACACTAACGCCGTCGTTACTTCTGTTAAATAAAGTTTAACGCCGTCTAAAACGATGTGTAAAACCTGCGAATTTCAAAAGTTTGTGTATTTAATAGGCAACGAAAATTAGTTCATGTATTAAACGGGGATCCAAAATA
>MU105770.1:15796-146385 GCA_012274485.2 Sinapis alba
TAGTTGATGACAAATTTATAACTTTCTATCCGTTTGAAATTATTAGTTTGGAAGGTAGGTTTGTCATTTACGGGACTAATTACATTTGATTTATTAGAAAACTATTCAAGACCAACTATATTCAATTAAATCAACTTCATGTTCACCTAAATTCAGTTAAATTATTATATTTAGATTCAACCCAAAAACAAATTTAATTAAATTTAATTAAATAATTAAACACAATTTAGATCGAAACAAATTTTTACTAATCATTTTCCCTAAGTTTTTTATATATAATTAACTTTATCTATTATTTTCAGTATAAATAATTATAAAAAAATAAGTACACACCATGTTGTAATCAAAACTTTCAATAATTTTCTAAACTCAAACATTAAGTTATTATTTTATCCTCAATAGTAATTTGGCATGATAAAAAAATAAACTCACTACAATTTAAATATATATATATATATGTTTTTGGTTTGAAATAATTATAAAACAAAAATAATTTATTACATTTATTTTTCAAACTAAATAACAAATATATCCGGTTTTTATCCATTTAACCCAATTATGTTTTTAGTTCACGTTTCATTTGGTTCTCCATCTGTTCCGTATGGATTTAAAAATACATAATCTATGCGACGTTTCTAAAAAAAAATTTATATAGCGGAACATTAATATTTCGGACCCCGCGCTTGCGCGGAGGCTATGAATCCTAGTGAGAAACAATTACGTTCTTCACCATTATTTTCATCATTCAAAAACTGTTTTTCATTGTTATATTTAAACCTGGGCATTTCGATATCGATTCGGTTCAGGTAATTCAGATAGAGGGTTAGAGGATCCATTTACTACTTGACTATTTTCAGTTCAATTAGGATATTTTTGGGTTCGGTTCGGTTCGGATAATAAAGTTATGAATTGAAAAATATCCGAAAAAATGGTTCTTATTTGGTTACAGTTCCGGTTCAGCTATTTTGGGTACTTCGAGTAATTAATGTTAAAAATCAGTTTTTTAGATAAAATATTAAATAATTAAAATAATTTAGATAAAATTTGGATATTTTTGGTTATTTTTGATAATTTGGACAAAAATATCTGGATACTTTAAGATACTTTTGGATAGTTCGGATACTTTACAATAATTTTTTTTATAGATATTTGAGATAATTTTAATAGATTTTTAAATTACAAATTTATATATTTGGTTATATTATATGTATATATAATTAATATTCTTATATGTTTGGATATTCGTTTGGTTCTCGGTTCGGTTCCAGTTTGGTTCAGTTATTTTGGTTATATAAATTTAGGAATCAATCGGATATTTAAAAGTTTTGATCCAGTTCTGATTTTGGGTATTTCAGTTCGGTTCTGGTTCTTAAATCTAGGCCTAGTTATATTTTTCCACTGTTATTGTTATATTTATTTATATATATATAAACGAATCATATCGACACACCACCAAATGCAGATGACAAACCAAACATAAAAGATATTATAATTAAATATTAAAGTTGGTGAGTTATGCTTTCTAGGTATTACCACCTAGTCATACAATTGTTTTATATAACTTGTTATATAATATCATTTTTCGGCTGGCGAACCTACATAATTATTAGAGTGATTTACATTCAAGGACATTTTAATAGAGTTTTTCTTGGGTTCACCTCATAGGATGAACCTTTAGGTTCACCACCCAATCAAAATTTGACATGTTATATTATATTTTTTTAAAAGAAAAAATGTTTTTAAAAAAATGAAAATTACAAAAAAAAAATAATGTTGCTAACACTGTCAGTAAAACCCTAAATCCTAAATACTAGACTCTAAATCTTAAACACAAAACCCTAAACCCTCAAAAACCCAAAGTCCTAAATACTAGACTCTAAACTCTAAATCATAAATACTAAACCCTAAACCCTTGGATAAACCCTAAACCCTTGGGTAAACCCTAAATCTTTGGGTAAATCCTAAACACTAAAGTAAACCTTATTACTACTATTTAGGGTTTACCCTAAGATTTAAGATTTACCCAAGGGTTTAGGATTTACCCAAGGTTTAGGGTTTACCCAAAGGTTTAGGGTTTAGTGTTTAAGGTTTAGGGTTTAGTGTTTAGGGTTTAGTGTTTAGTGTTTAGAGTTTATTATTTATGGTTTAAGGTTTTACCGACGGTATTAACAACATAATTTTAACTACAAAATTATGTTATGATGCAGCAATTTTTGATTGGGTGGTGAACCTAGAATAACTCTTTTATTAATCACATCTTAAAGATAGTTTTGTGACTAAAAACCAAAACTAAATTCATTTTTTTTTAACTAAAATGGTCCCACAAAGTTTAATCAAAGTTGTCTTGTTCGTTTTCAAATAACTTTTTAATTGCAAACTGAAATTTGAAACAAGAGAAGACACAACGCTACAACGAGAATCAACTTCGGTCGGAACAAGAGCTTTCGTCTTGACACGAGCGAAGCTCCTGAACCGTTACCATGAGGATGAAGTTGATAATGCGATGGCGAAGGTATGGCGGTGAGCCACCGTGATGATTTTGTCATATTTAAAAGAAGTGAATTCATCAAAATATCAATTTGTAGAAATTTAAATGTTTGAAATCGATTATTGCAAATATGTTTACAGGTTTTCTGTTAAAAAATATGAAAACACACAAAAATTGAATGATTTAGAAAGAAATTATGGTTGATGACCGTAAAACTTTTCCAGAAAACCCTAAAAGTTGGGTGATTTTGAAGTATGGCATCTCAAAAAAATATAGTATATATATATATATATTGAATTTTAAAAAATTCATATTTGAAGTTAAAAAGTGTTCTTCTCTCAAAACAAAACCTTAAAATTATTTATATTTTATATATATATAAATACTATAGCAATATTAATTAATAAAATATTACATTAAAATATATTTTTTTTAAAATATATTTATAATTAAATATTAAACTAAAAGTAAATATCATATTATACTATAAAACTATTTTCGTAGTACTCTCGTATATAATCAACTAATTCATTTGTTAATTTTTTTTTTGTAATATTGTTGTTTCCAAAATCTAAGTTTTAAAATATTTTAAATCTTATTTTAAATTTTATATTTAATTTGATAAATGAAACTTTAAATTTATTAAAAAAAAATATTTATGAGATATAAATTTTATAAGATTTAAAACGATAAACAATAAAATATTTAAAGTCATAATTGTAATATGTAGTTATAAGGATCAAATACAAATAAAAATATGAAAGTTTATATTTGAAGTTTTGAGTAGTAACACTCATATTTGAAGTTTCATTACTCAAAAGTTCAAATAAAAGTGTTGAAATTCTTTTTAAAAAGAATAAAACTTCTTATTTAAAATTATATAGTGTTTTTCAGATGTTCTAAAGGCACCTATAATACACATTTCTACACTTAAAAATAAAATAAAAATATTTAGTATAAAAATAGTTTTATAATTTATTCCAATATATATTTCTAAAACTGTATTTCTCTATTTTAGAACAAAATATAGATGAATGCCATTTTATATTTATATTTTGAGATGAAAATAATTTCTCTATTCTTATAAAAATAAATGAATTAAATTATATAAGCATATAATGAAGTAAAGTCACATATATAATAGAGTTTATCTATATAAAATATAAAAATAAATAAAGAAAAGAATTTGACCAGGACCTGACCCTGCTCTTGTGAATGAACCACCTTGAGCTCTCTCTCAGCTTTCTTTAAACCTTTCTCCCCCGTCAATAGCAAACACACATCCAACTTGTACCTTCTTTGTTGCATTGTATATACACATCGCTTTTTCTGTAAATCTTTTCCTTGTGGCCCTCTTTTCTTGAGAAAAACATAGATTGTTAGTTTTTCTTTCTTTTTTTTCTTCACCCGTACTTTTCAAAATAATAAAATAAATTAGGGATAGCAACTGAATCCCAACCCGCAGGCATTACTCGTAAAAGGCTCATGTGGGGTGGGTTTTGATAGAGATATCCTAGGCCTATTTTAGAGCGGGTCTCGCGGGTCAAGGCTTATACGGTCTGAACCATTGCAGATTGGGCCTGACTTGAACCAGCGGGCAAAAAAGAACCCGCAACATTTCTTTTTGTCGTTTTCATACCTTGAAAAAAACAGAGTGTGAGAAAAATGATTCAGGTTCTTTCGACTCATCACTTCCAGCGAGTTTGATTCTTGCTCCGATGGTTCTTCCGGTCTAGCATTCAGGCTCAGGCGAGCACCAGAGAACTGAGGAGATTAACTTTGGTGATTGAGAAATCCCCTATAAAATGTTGGAGCTCCGCCAATGGTGATTAGAGCACCGATGGTTCGTCCTTTGTTTCAGCCGTCTTCGATCTGCTTGCATGTACAGAAAGGTATGTAATTTGATTAATATAGTGAAGTATTTCTTGTTTCATCCCTTGCCTCTTCACTTTAAAGTTTGTTTTTATGGCAAGGACAAGACGACAAAAGTCAAGTTGCTCATTAAAGCCGACCACTGCACACCAGTATGGTGAAATCTTGTATATGTTGTTTCTTGTTTAAACTTTTGCTGCTTCTGTTTTTTTTTATTATTAAAAAATGGTTTCTTGGGTTTTGTTTTTGTATATTGTCATCTCTTGGAGACTTGTTTATATGTATCTTCATAAATCTGGGTTTTTCTCTTGCAAAGGTTTATACGTTCTGAAGAAGATGATTCGAACCCTTCCTGGGTGCAAAGACTGGTAAAGCAATACTATGATAAACGTTTTAAGATTTCTCCTTTTAACTCTCTAAGCTTCTTCCCATACATTTAACACTTGTTAAATGATTAATTATGTCATGAATGATTCATCTTATTCAGCTTATGTTGGTTCTTTTACATTCTTGAAGCATGGCAACAAAGCGGGGTCGGCAAAGGAGACAACATAGCTCTTGAGATGACAAACAGTGGAGCTGACTACAACTTCATCCCAAGCTTAAACTTCAAGGTGATCATCACTGGTGGTTAGCAAATGTGACGATCCACGGGCCAGACCGCAAAGTCTTAAGTGATTTGCGAGGCGGGTTTGGGTAGAGGAATTGGATACTGCAGGTCACGGTGGGATCACCCGCACAGATCCGCTGGAGGTGGAGACCGCTGTGGGGTGGGCCACAGCGGGGCGGGTGGTCTCAATTGCCAACTCTATAATAAATAATAACTTTGAAATTTCAATTTTTTAATCCTTATAAATAGCCTTCAAATACCATAAATCCAACAAATAGCAATACATCAAATAATAAATTTGATAATATAGATAAAAATATAAAACCGAAAGTCTTCAAAATAAATAAATAAACTCCCAAAAGCATCAATCTGATAGCAATCACTTCTGCTCATCGGTCTCGCTTGAAAGGGGAAAAGAAAGAGGGTGAGTAACAGGGGAGTCATTCAGTAAGGTATGGGATGCTAAACCGCAAACCACTGATTTAGTACATAGCACTACGATTATGTAGGCCTAGCTCTAGCATGAAACAAACACAATGTCTACACCATACAGAACAATCAATATACGTCTAGTCCAACTAATACCCAAGCGATCATAGTACACATTTACTCTTTACACCGCACATTTCCTTATAAGGAAATACATACCCGCTGTGTCGTTAGTACATTATGTCTCTGTACCCCTCCCTCAACCACCTGCTGCGTTGATAGTATAAAATTCTCTTTACCCCGCCCTCAAAACCCGTTGCACCGATAGTACAAACATTTATGTATTCACGCCCTCAAAATACGTTGCGTTGCTAGCTCAAACATCTCTGAACCCCTGCCCTCGTCATATAGTCCCTACTATATATATATATATATGTATATATATAACAGTCCTCAACATCAAGTAATTCACACAATAGTTGAATCCTCTATTATCTTATATCCGGTTTAACAATCAATAAAATAATAAACAAGACTCACAAGCAGACTCAATTTTTGAAACTAAACTTTTCATAATAGTAGTACTAAACTAGTTCGGGATTTAACGAAATAACTCTTACATTTGCCACAGGTTTTGACGGCTCTAAAACAATAACTCTGGAACTCTCTGAAAATATATAAGTATAATAATTCTGGCAGAACTTAACCTTATAGAGAACATATGAATAATTCATGAATAACTCAAGAACTGACTCTTAACTTTTCGATCCATCCGGTCATAATGTAGCCCTATATGTCCTCTGTCCATAGCTACCGAGTTTACTCTGATCAGAAACCATTTGATTAACCAAAATGGCTTCACTTCCAGGCTGGTCGAAAACGAAGACTGCACCAATACCTCTCATGAAAACAAGCATAACTCTCAGAAAATAACTCGGAATGACAATCCGTTTGTTGGAGATGATAGATTAAAGAATTAAATATTTACTGACAAATTTCCAGACCGAAAGATTTTGTTTCTCTTGACCGTTTCTCAACTACACTGAGACTGGTCGGAACTGTCTCTGCAACTCAACAGCTTTAGCTTATTCTTGATCAAGGAGCAACATCAATAACTTTTGTTGTACAACTCCGATCTCGATTCCGTTTGCTGCTACAGATTCCTGGAAACTAGATCTATCCAAAGAGCCATGGTTCGCAGCCTAAAATCCCCTGGATCGAACTAGAAACCTCTCGCAAAAACACACCTCAGCAATGGATCCAATGATGCAAGTGAACATGGTGAAGATATGTGACTGCTTCGTTTGTACGTCCTCACTCCCTCTCGTCTTTGCTCACGTCCAAAATGTGTGAGATGGAATGGCGATGGATCTGTTGAATATTCTTCACGTATCGAATCTAGCCTAACACAACAACAAGGCCAACAATGGTGGTGATGAGGACGGACAGTGGTGTGATGTGATACGGCGGCTCCGGTCTCGTGTATCTCTTCTCCACGTCTTAACCTCTATACTTCCTTGCAAATCTTCAACGAAGGCATCAATGGTAATGACGTTTATGATCTTCAGTGTAATGAGAATAACAGTGACTCCTCTTGTAGCACCCGTATTTTCCAAAATAATATAATAAATAATAATTTGAAATCTCTATTTATTAATCCTCATAAATCATCTCCAAACACCATAAATCTCATAAATAGCAATAAATCTCGTAATGAAATAAATCCGATAAAAACATAAAACCGAAAGTCTCAAAAGAAATAAAATAAAACTCCCAAAAGCATCAATCCGATAGCAATCACTCCTGCTCGTCGGTCTCACCTGAAAGGGGGAAAGAATGAGGGGTGAGTAACAGAGGAGTCACTCAGTGAGGTATGGGATGCTAAACCGCAAACCACTGACTTAGTACATAGCACTACGACTATGTAAGCCTAGCTCTAGCATGAAACAACCACGGTGTCTACACCACAAAGAACAATCAACATTCATCTAATCCAACTAACACCCATGCGCTCATAGTACACAGCTATCTATGCACTGCACATTTCCTCATAAGGATATATATATATATACCCGCTGCGTCGATAGTACAATATGTCTCTGTACCCCCGCCCTCAACCACCCGCTGCGTCGATAGTACAAACGTCTTTGTACCCCCGCCCTCAAAACCCGCTGCGTCGATAGTACAAACGTCTTTGTACCCCCGCCATCAAAACCTGCTGCGTCGATAGTACATACGTCTCTGTACCCCCGCCCTCAAAACCCGCTGCGTCGCTAGCTCAGACATCTCTGAGCCCCCGCCCTCGCATATAGTCCCTACTATATAACTATATATATACATATATATAACAGTGCTCAGCATCAAATAATTCACACAATAGTTGAATCCTCTATTATCCTATTTCCGGTTTAACAATCAATAAAATAACTAACAAGACTCGCAAGCAGACTCAATTCACAGAGACGGATCATGTTTCGAAACTAAACTTTTCATAATAGCAGTACTAAACTAGTTCGGGATTTAACGGAATAACCCTCACCTTAGTAACTTGGAGAAGTTGTAGCTATGAACTCCAAATGCTCAAACAGACTCCAAATCTGAAATCAGGACGAAAAATCGAGTCAGAACGCCCTTCGAACGGTCAAAAACGGATAAAGGGCAGTTTGGTCAAAGTCAACAGAAAGTCAACGATCAAGTCAACGGTCAACCCGGCCCGACCCGACACGGCGACCCGACCCGGCGGCCCGACCCATGGCCCGACTCGCGACCCGACCCGGTTCGCGGCCCAACCCGGCCCGTTGTCAATTCGGCCCATACCCAAACCCAAACCGGCCCAATTACCCTAACCAGCCTAACCAGCCCAATTGCCCTTAACCAATTCGATTTCAATTAAACCAGGATCAAATCAATTGCAATTCGGTTTACTCCTAACCAGATCAATTCTCACTAACCAATCGGATTACACTAACCAGAATTAATTAAACCTAACCGAAATCAATTTCACATAACCGAATTCAATTGCAACCGAACCGACTGACTGGTGAACCGGGTTGACTCAGTCGAGTCACCGAGTCACCGGCGAGTCCCCGGCGGCCGGTCGCTGGCGACGGCAAGAGGGCGGCGGTCCTTACCGTAAAGTTACCGGCGGCGACGGAGGCGCGGCGGCGACACGGCAGCGGCTTCCCGACAGCGGACGGACGGTGGTCGGAGGCGGATGCTCTGGCGGACGGCGGTCGGTGGCGGTGGCGCGTGGACTACACGCGCGGGACAAGGCGACTCCCCGGTGGCGCTTGAGGGCGCGTGAACGGCGGTCTGGGGCTGCGCTTCCGGCTCCAGACTCCTCTCGACGTCACAAACACGATGGTGGCCTTGGATTTGTGAAATACCACACGGTTAGAGAGATACGATCAATTTACTAACGCCTGAAACTTAATCAATCGGAAAAGATGGTTCCGGTAGTTACCTTGGGCGTGAGACGGTGGTTGGGTATCCGATCTCGACTCTAAACCTGGTGGCGGCGACGGTACGTTCTCAGATCTCTCCGACGGCTCGATTTCTGCAGAGGTTCGACGCTTAGAGATTTCTGAATAAAATAAACTGCAGAGACAGGTATTTAAAGAAAATACCTAGGGTTTCAGGGTTGGCAAATGGGCCTTGCTGGGCCCTAGGAAGTGGGTCGTTACAATTCTCCCCCACTAATGAAGAATTCGACCCCGAATTCGACTCCTGAACCGACTGTCCAATATCCTCCTGAAACAGCCCTGGATAGTCAACCCTCATCTGAGTCTCAATCTCCCAGGTGTCCTCCTGGATCCCGTCTCTCTTCCAACGCACTCTAACCAAACTGGTCATCACACCCTGAACTTCTTTCACTTGCCGCTCTACAATCTCAACTGGTAGACAGGGTGCAGATAAATTTTTACCAAGATCACTTGGTGGCTGCTGCAAAATGAGCTCTGGCTCTCTCACAACCTTCCTCAAAACTGATACATGGAACACGCTATGGAAGTTTGCCAACTCTACTAATAACTTCAGTCTATAAGCAACTGCTCCAATTCGCTCCACAATAGGATATGGTCCCATATACCTCGGTTTAAGCTTCTTTAGCTTCCGAGTCTTAGATCCTCCCTGAAATGATCTCATCTTCAAGTATACTAAGTCTCCTACCTGAAACTCCAAATCCTTCCGACGCTTATCTGCATAACTCTTATGACGGTCATGGGCTTCCTTGAGACGAGTTTTTAACATCTCTACCTGCTCTACGGTCTTTTGAACCATTGCTGGTTCTATGACACTTCGCTCACCCACTTCTGTCCAACAAAGTGGTGTGCGACAAGGCCTACCATAAAGCGCCTCATAAGGTACCATCCCAATGCTCGAATGATAGCTGTTATTGTAGGCAAACTCTGCTAGAGGTAAATACTTACTCCAGCCTCCTTCCCAATCCATGACACAAGCCCTGAGCATATCCTCTAATGTCTGAATAGTCCTCTCTGACTGTCCATCTGTCTGCGGATGATAAGCAGTACTCATATGGACCTTTGTCCCAAGTGCCTTCTGAAGAGATCCCAAAAATTCTGATGAGAACTTCGGATCCCGATCTGATACAATGCTGACAGGAACTCCATGTAACCTTACGATCTCACTGATATAAATCTGTGCCAACTGTTCAGCATTGTCTGTTTTCTTGATTGCAAGAAAATGAGCTGACTTGGTGAGTCTATCCACAATCACCCAAACCGCGTTCTTTCCACTTGAAGTGGTCGGTAATCCAGTCACAAAATCCATAGTGATCATATCCCATTTTCACTCTGGCAATGGCAAATTTTGTAATAACCCGCTAGGTACCTGATGCTCAGCCTTAACCATTTGACACGTCTGACACTGCGATACAAATGTGGCAACATCTTTCTTCATGCCAGGCCAATGATAATAACGCTTCAAATCCATGTACATCTTAGTGTTGCCTGGATGAATCGAAAGACGTGAGTGGTGTGCTTGCTGCAAAATCTCCTTTCGTAGCGGTCCATCATCTGGCACACAAACTCGTTTCCGGTACATGTACATTCCATTCCCAGCTGTATGATACCCAATACTCTCTATCTCGATCTGCTTACATAAAGCTTTATCTTTACCCTGAGCTTCGCGTATCCTCCATAGTAGATCAGCCTGCTCCAAAGCCTCAAGTCCAGTTGTCTCTCCCTCCACGGTAAGTGCACACAATCTGAGGTTGGCAAGTGTGCCCGTAAGCTCATGAACCTCTTTGGTTCCTGAAACGTCACTTCTACGCCTACTCAAGGCATCTGCTACATGATTGGCCTTACCTGGAAGGTAAGTAATATCCAAATCATAATCTGCTAGCAACTCCATCCATCTACGATGTCTCAGATTTAGGTCCGCCTGAGTAAATATATACTTCAAGCTCTGGTGGTCTGTAAGAATCTGCACCTTCTCCCCATACAAATATGACCTCCAGATCTTCAGTGCAAACACCACTGCTGCTAACTCCAAGTCGTGAGTAGGGTAGTTGACCTCGTGAGGTCTCAACTGGCGTGATGCGTATGCAATCACATGACCCTCCTGCATCAATACGCACCCAAACCGGTACCTGATGCATCTGTGAAAACCTCATATGATATACCCGGCCTTGGTAGTACCAGAACTGGTGTCTTCGTCAACTGCCGCTTCAGCTCGGCAAAACTTTCCGAACAAGCGTCTGTCCAATCAAACTTGACGTCCTTGCCTGTTAGTCTTGTCATTGGTTTTGCGATACTGGCAAATCCTTTGACAAATTTTCTGTAATAACCTGCCAATCCCAGAAAACTGCGAATCTATGTAGCACTCTTAGGTGTCGACCACTCTGAAATTGCAGTAATCTTTTATGGATCCACCGCAGCTCCTGCTTCGGAAACCACATGACCCAGAAACCCAATCTTTCGCTGCCAGAGGCTACACTTACTCAGCTTAGCAAACAACTGATGCTCTCTGAGCTTACCCAACACGATCCGCAAATGCTCTGCATGCTCCTCTCTGCTTCGAGAATAAATCAAGATATCATCAATGAAGACGATCACACACTCATCCAAATACTCGCGAAACACATCATTCATCATCTTCATAAAAGCCGCAGGTGCGTTCGTCAACCCAAATGGCATCACCACAAACTCATAATGACCATAGCGTGTACGAAAAGCTGTCTTCCGCACATCATCATCTGCTATCGCAATCTGGTGGTACCCTGATGCCAAGTCAATCTTAGAAAACCATGAAGCCCCCTGCAACAGATCCAACAACTCATCGATACGCGGCAGCGGATACTTATTCTTTATGGTCACCTTATTCAAGCCTCTGTAATCGATACAAAGCCTGAAACTTCCATCTTTCTTCTTTACAAACAATACCGGTGCTCCCCAAGGTGAAGTACCCGGCCTGATAAAACCCTTATCCAATAGTACCTCCAACTGCTTTTTCAGCTCGGCCATTTCTGCTGGTGCCAAGCGGTATGGAGCTCGTGAAACCGGTGTTGTCCCTGGTTCCAACTCAATAGTTAGAACATCTACTCTAGCTCCTTTAAGGCTTCGAAGACATCCTCAAACTCTGCCACTACTGGAACATCCTGCATCTCATGTCGTCCATCATCTCTAGCCATCGAAATAGTGGCCAAAAATCCTTATGCTCCTCTCTCCAGTAACTCCTCAGCATGCAACATGGATATGATAGAAACTCCTCGATGAGTTTGGATACCCTGAAACGTAATCTTTCCATCAGCTCTAGGGATATGAACTCTTGCCCTTGGGCAATCTAACACCACTCGATGTCGTGACAACCAGTCCATTCCAAGTATAACGTCATAGTAATTCAGCTCCATCTCTGCTAAGTCTCCCAGATATCAGCTCCTCCAAGTATAACTGGTACATCTCGATGGACTCCAATGGCTCCCAATTTCTCTGTCCCAGCTGTCTGGATCTGCTTAGTCTTAGGCTCGAAAACACCCTGAAAAGGCCAAGTTTTGACCAAACGCGGGCTCACGAAGATGTGGGAAGCTCCCGTGTCAAAAAGAGTGTGAGCTGCCTCACCTCCAACAAAAACCGATCCTACACATACACATTTTCTCTAACTACACATACTAATCACCAAGCAATTTATATATATATCCAAAAGAAAAGAGTACGATAAAAATACGTACCAGCTATCGGCTCAGCTCCATTGGCCTCACCTAAAGCATACACACGTGGAGCAATAGCTTGGTGCTTGGCCACAGGCCCCTTGGTCGGGCAAAACCTGGAAATGTGACCGTATTGGCCACAAGTGAAACAAGCTCCTGGTGCAACCGCTGCATGTGCTGCTGGTGCTGCCTGCGCTGCTGGTGCTGCCTGCACTGCTGATGCTGCACCCTGTGCACCTCCCACAATTATAGCACTTGACGTTTGACTGGTTCCAAGTCCTCTTCTGTGGTTTTGAAGTCCTCTCAGTCTTAGGCTGAACTGCCTTGAGGAGTTTCTGCTCCTCCGCCATACAAGACTCCTGGACCACAGCCTTCTCTATCAGGTCTTCCAAACTGGTGTAAGTCACCACACTGCATCTACCTCGAAGATCAACTTGCATCCCATCTAAGAACCTCTTGATCAAGTCCTGCTCATACTCTCTGACAGTCCTAGTTCCCTGCCTCAAATGCTCGAAAGCATTCTTCTTCTGATGCAAAGCTTCCCTGGGAAAGTACTTCTTGTTGAAAGCAACAAGAAAATCTTCATACGTCAAATGGCCAGGATGCATCAATCGCACCCCATCCCACCATGCAGATGCATCACCTCGCAGATATAACTCCGCAATATTAAGCCTGAGCCTCCCTGGACACATGATAGTGTTCAAACACTTATCCAACCTATGCCTCCAATCATGAGCCACAGTAGGATCCACTGTACCACCAAAATGCTCCAAATCAACATATTTCATCTGCCCCATCATCCTGATAAGTGTCTCATCATACTCTGGAACCTGCACCGGAAAGGGGGGTGGCGGTGGTGGAACCTGAAAAGTCCCTGGAACCAGCTGCGCGGGTGGATGCTGACCCGGAATCTGCTGGTCTCCCTGAACCTGAACGGGCTGAGCCTGCTGCACATGAATCTGCGGGCCCTGCTGCACCTGAATCTGCGGACCTCTTGGAGCCTGCTGGCCCTGCTGACCCTGCTGAACTGCAGCCATCTGTCTAGCAACCTCCTGAGCAACTACTCGGGCAGCCTCCTGAGCGGCTTGCCTAGCTGCCTCCTGGGCAATCTGCTGAACAGCTTCCTGAGCAGCCTGTCTAGCTGCATCCTGAACCATCTGCCTCAAGGCATCCTGATCAACCGGTGGAGCTGTGTGCTGCGACCCCTCAGCTGGTACATGATCATCACCTGCCTCGCTAGCAACTCTGGCGGCCTGAGGACGACCAACTCTCCTGCGTGGTGGCATCTGAAAGGGGAAAAATCAAGATGGTTAACTTCTGAAGTAACTGCGTACCAACATTATTAGAACCATACCAAACTGAAAGGTGCTATTTATTTTTTTATTTTTGAAAATTCCCAACTTCCCAGAAATATTTTTAAGAAAACGAATAAAACCGAGTAAATCCAAGTCCCACAAATCGCCATCCCAGGTCAGAACTGGGACTAAACCCCGCTCTGATACCAAATTATAACACCATATTTCCAAAATAATATAATAAATAATAACTCTGAAATCTCCATTTATTAATCCTCATAAATCATCTCCAAACACCATAAATCTCATAAATAACAATAAATATCGTAAAGAAATAAATCCGATAAAAACATAAAACCGAAAGTCTCAAAAGAAATAAAATAAAACTCCCAAAAGCACCAATCCGATAGCAATCACTCCTGCTCGTCGGTCTCACCTGAAAGGAGGAAAGAATGAGGGGTGAGTAACAGGGGAGTCACTCAGTGAGGTATGGGATGCTAAACCGCAAACCACTGACTTAGTACATAGCACTACGACTATGTAAGCCTAGCTCTAGCATGAAACAAGCACGGTGTCTACACCACAAAGAACAATCAACATTAATCTAATCCAACTAACACCCATGCGCTCATAGTACACAGCTATCTATGCACTGCACATTTCCTCATAAGGATATATATATATACCCGCTGCGTCGATAGTATAGTATGTCTCTGTACCCCCACCCTCAACCACCCGCTGCGTCGAAAATACAAACGTCTTTGTACCCCCGCCCTCAAAACCCGCTGCGTCGATAGTACAAACATCTTTGTACCCCCGCCCTCAAAACCCGCTGCGTCGATAGTACAGACGTCTCTGTACCCCCGCCCTCAAAACCCGCTGCGTCGATAGTACAGACGTCTCTGTACCCCCGCCCTCAAAACCCGCTGCGTCGCTAGCTCAGACATCTCTGATCCCCCGCCCTCGCATATAGTCACTACTATATAACTATATATACATATATATAACAGTGCTCAGCATCAAATAATTCACACAATAGTTGAATCCTCTATTATCCTATTTCCGGTTTAACAATCAATAAAATAACTAACAAGACTCGCAAGCAGACTCAATTCACAGAGACGGATCATGTTTTGAAACTAAACTTTTCATAATAGCAGTACTAAACTAGTTCGGGATTTAACGAAATAACCCTCACCTTAGCAACTTGGAGAAGTGGTAGCTATGAACTCCAAATGCTCAAACAGACTCCAAATCTGAAATCATGACAAAAACTCGAGTCAGAACGCCCTTCGAACGGTCAAAAACGGATAAAGGACAGTTTGGTCAAAGTCAACAGAAAGTCAACGGTCAAGTCAACGGTCAAGTCAACGGTCAAGTCAACGGTCAACCCGGCCCGACCCGACGACCCGACGACCCGACCCGGCGGCCCGACCCATGGCCCGACTTGCGACCCGACCCGGTTCGCGGCCCAACCCGGCTCGTTGTCAATTCGGCCCATACCCAAACCCAAACCGGCCCAATTACCCTAACCATCCTAACCAGCCCAATTGCCCTTAACCAATTCGATTTCAATTAAACCAGGATCCAATCAATTGCAATTCGGTTTACTCCTAACCAGATCAATTCTCACTAACCAATCGGATTACACTAACCGGAATTAATTAAACCTAATCGAAATCAATTTCACATAACCGAATTCAATTGCAACCGAACCGGCTGACTGGTCAACCGGGTTGACTCGCCGAGTTGACTCGGTCGAGTCACCGAGTCACCGGCGAGTCCCCGGCGGCCGGTTGCCGGCGACGGCAAGAGGGCGGCCGGTCGCCGGTGATGGCAAGAGGGCGGCCGGTCGCCGGCGACGGCAAGAGGGCGGCGGTCCTTACCGGAAAGTTACCGGCGGCGATGGAGGCGCGGCGGCGACACGGCGGCGGACGGACGGTGGTCGGAGGCGGATGCTCCGGGGGACGGCGGTCGGTGGCGGTGGCGCGTGGACTACACGCGCGGCTTCTCTGGCCGACTGCGGTGGCGCGTGGACTACACGCGCGGGACAAGGCGACTCCCCGGTGGCGTGTGAGGGCGTGTGAACGGCGGTCTGGTGCTGCGCTTCCGGCTCCGGACTCCTCTCGACGTCAGGAACACGATGGTGGCCTTGGATTTGCGAAATACCACACGGTTAGAGAGATACGATCGATTTACTTAACGCCCGAAACTTAATCAATCGGAAAAGGTGGTTCTGGTAGTTACCTTGGGCGTGAGACGGTGGTTGGGTATCCGATCTCGACTCTAAACCTGGTGGCGGCGACAGTACGTACTCAGATCTCTCCGATGGCTCGATTTCTGCAGAGGTTTGACGCTTAGAGATTTCTGAATAAAATAAACTGCAGAGACAGGTATTTAAAGAAAATACCTAGGGTTTCAGGGTTGGCAAATGGGTCTTGCTGGACCCTAGGAAGTGGGTCGTTACACCTTTCTCCCTCCACGATGTTTGACGGTGCCCAAAGAAAAAAACAATACGTATGCTCATATATAATTAGGTAAACACCCTTGCTTGATTCATAAATTAATTAGACCAACGTAACTGGTTTAGTTAAACCAATTATTTGAAAACAAATAAACTCATGATTAATAAAGAAGAATTCGGATCGTTACAATTATTTCTTACAAAGAAGAAACTAGATGTTTTGCCCGCTCATGCGGGCTTCAAACTTTTATAATTGTTTTTATTAATAAAATAATTATTAATTAAAAGATTATAATGGTAAATTATTTATGTTTTTTAAAAATTATTATATATAATTTCATTAGAAAAATTTAAAGTAGAAAGAATTTTTTTATATATATTATATTTAATATTAAAAATAAATTTTATAAATCATTTAATATTTTTTTCAATTATATAAAACTAAGTTATATTTTTCTGTTTCTTTTTTAATTAAACTGAAAACATTCATTTAACATAAAATTATATACATTAGATATAGGGATTTATATTTCTTTTTATTTTTATTTTAATTATGATGTAAAATAATTTTGTAGATAACACTATAAAATATTTTAGATAATTTAATTATCAAATCAATGAAATTAGTTTCAAATTTGTATCTAATATATATTAACAAATTTAATTATTTATTAAGGGTTTATCTTTCTTTTTATTTTTTATAAAAAATATGATGTAAAATTTTTTTTAGGTAAACACAATCTAAACTATTTTTAGATAATGATAATTAAATATTATTGAAATTATTTTTTAATTTATGGTTAATTATATATTAACAAATATGATTGTTCATTAAGAGTATTTACGATATTAACCACTTTAACTTTTAACGTGAGAGCTCGAATGCGAAAAATCACTTTGCAAATAATAGTATAGATTCGTCCTCGAATTCAAATTATGATATGTCGGTTTGTTTTCATCGTCAAAAGTATATTTTGGATAGTATATCCTTATGAAGACTCAGGCTCTCAGCTGTCTTTTTTTCTTATCTTACCAACGAACCTTTATCATAAATAGCACTGACTCTTGCTTGCTTAACATTTTTTTTTGCCATCAAATTCCTCTAACTGACTCTTGAGCATATTAATTTTTTAACTCTCTTGAACAACTGCTGGTTATATGTCCTAGTAGTCCCCCACTTTAGTCCAAGATAGTGGTATGCGCTGAAACTTACCATTAAGTTTTATAGTGTGTTGTCTCAATGGCCTTATGATAGATGTTATTCTAGTTGAACTCTGCCAACAGTGGATACTTTCCAGCTTCCTTACCAATCCAAAAAGCAAGTCATGAGTATACCCTCCAAGGTCTAAATATTTCTTTTTGACTAATCATCCGTCTGCAGGTGATAAGTTGTACTCAAATGAACTTTTATCTCAAGCACCTTTTGAAAGGCTCTCCAAAATACAGATGTAAACTTTTCATCTCGATCTAATATAATGCTGACAGAAACTCCATACAACCTCACAATCTCTCTGATTTAAATCTCTGCTAATTGATCAGCTATGTATGTCTTCTTAATTGCTAGATAATAAGATGACTTGGAGAGTCTAACCACAATCACCCAAATAACATTTCTTCCTGAAAAAGTTGTAGGTAGACCAATCACAAAATTCATAGTGATCATATCCCATTTCCACTCTGGCAATGGCAGGTTCTTCAATAACCTGATAGGTATTTGATACTCAGTCTTAACCATCTGACACGTCTGACATTGCAATACAAATGTGGCAACATCTTTCTTTATACCATGCCAATGGTAATAACGCTTCAAATCCATTTACATCTTGGTGTTGTCCGAATGAATCGAAAGACGCGAGTGGTGTGCTTGCTGCAAGATCTCCTTTTGTAGCAGCCTATCATTTGCTACACAAATTCGATTCCGGTACATGTACATTCCACTCAAAGCTGTATGATACCCCATACTCTCCATCTCGATTTGCTTACATAAAGCCTTATCATTACCCTGAGCTTTGCGTATCTTTCATAGTAGATCAACCTGCTCCAAAGTCTCAAGACCATTTGTCTCTCCCTCCACAGTAACTGCACACAATCTGTGACTAGCAAGTGTACCAGTAAGCTCATGAACCTCTTTGGTTCCCGAGACATCACTCCTACGTCTACTTAAGGCATCTGCCACCTGATTTTCCTTATCTGGATAGTAAGTGATATCCAAGTTGTAATTTGCTAACAACTCCATCCATCTACGCTGTCTCAATTTTAGGTCCGCCGGAGTAAAAATATCTTCATGCTCTGGTGGTATGTGAAAATCTGAACCTTCTTTCCATACAAATATGACCTCCAGATCTTTAATACAAACACAACTGCTGCTAACTCCAGATCACGAGTAGGGTAGTTGACCTGTGAGGCCTCAACTGGCGTGACATATGCAATCACATGACCCACCTGCATCAATACGCAACCCAAACCAGTACCTGATGCATCTGTGTAAACCATATATGGTATTCACGGCCTCGGTAGTATCAAAAATGGTGTCTTCATCAACTGCCGCTTCAGCTCAGCAAAACTTTTCGAACAAGCGTCTGTCTAATCAAACTTGACGTCCTTGCTTGTTAATCTTGTCATTGGTTTTGCGATACTGGAAAAACCCTTAGACAAATTTCATATAATATCCTACCAAGCCTAGAAAACTGTGAATCTCTGTAGCACTCTTCGGTGTCGACCACTCTGAAATTGCAATAATCCTTTTCGGATTTACTGTAACTCCTGTCTTTGAAACCACATGACCCAAAAATCCAATCTTCCTCTGCCAGAACCTACACTTACTCAGATTAACAAAAAATTGATGCCCCTTAGCTTACCCAAGACAATCCGCAAATGCTCATCATGCTTCTCTCTTGTTTGAGAATAAAATCAAGATATCATCGATGAAGACAGTCATGCTTATCCAAGTGCTCATAAAACACATCATTCATAAGTTTCATGAACGTTGTAGGTGCGTTCGTTAACCGAAATAGCCTCACCAGTAACTCATAAAATCCATAACATGTACGGAAAGCCGTCTTCCACACATCTTCCTAAGCTATCGCAATATGGTGGTATCCTGATGCCAAGTCAATCTTATAGAACCATGATGCTCCATGTAGATGTTCCAACAACTCATCAATACGCGGAAGCACGTACTAGTTCTTGATGGTTTATCGTGTTCAAGCCCTTGTAGTCGATCAAAGCTTGAAACTCTTATCTTTCTTCTTCACAAACAATACAAATTCTCCTTATGGTGAAGTTTTCAGTCTGATGAAACCCTTTTCTGATAATTTTTCTAACTGGTTTCCATAAAAAGTCATCTTTTTGTAACAACCCGTCATGTGGATCCCGGCTCATAGCCCTGCAGGGCATCGAACCTAACCCTTCACCGTGGGAGGAAACACCTCCACATCCACCAGTAGGTTTTTGTCTGATAGTAAACCAGCTTCGACGATGACGGAGTAATAAAGTGCCCATTGTAGCCTGTTATTTCCCTAACTTCCTTGATCCTGATCAGAACACCAGTAACCAAAGCTGGAAGATCGAGTATCTACTGAAGTACTACGACCTCTGGTCAGGCCGTGCACCATATAAACAGGTCTTTTCATCCATTGAAATGGACGACCAGGATCCCGAATTTTGCTAGATCAATCGATCTGACCAGGCTCTGAGCCTAGAAACATCTACTAGACCCATGTCTATTTTTTTGACAAACATTTCTCCTCCAGGTTTAAACACAATTCAGGCCTAGACAAACCCGGAAAAATGGATTACAGAAGTGACGTCCTACTCAAAATAAACTTGCTGAGAAGGAATGACTCCAGTTGACCAAAGTGCACATGTTATCTCTCGAATTCGATGACGAAACCCAAAAATAAGGGGAAAACTGTTGGGAAAAAATAATCCAGGAAAAGATTACTTCAGCTTTCGAGCAGGACGCCGACCTTCAGATTCTTGTATGGACAAAACATGGATCAAATCCTGGCTACATTCTTGCCTCCAGATAAAGATGGAACGTTTATATTAAAGGGGATTCTTCTATATTTCTGAATATTGAAGACTATGGCCTAATAACCGACTACAACTAAGCTATAAAATGGAAGCCCAAACCCTAAAACAAAGGATCAACATTCAAATACTAAGAAAATGGAGTTAGGCGATTAGAACTAGATTTTATACACCAAACATTGTAGTTCTTGCTCAAACAATCAATAAAACTCCTCTTTTAATCTCAATTCTTGTTTCTCCATTGTTTGCTTACTTTTTCATAGTACCTACAAAGATCCGACCTAAAAATACCCTAACATTATGAGTACATGATCTTGTGTATACCAAAGATATACCGTGAAACTCTCTTAGCACATGAATGTTAATCAAAGTTCACCAAGTTAGAGGAATAAGTTGGGAAGGAGAAATACCAAAATACAATGAGACTTCAACTATCAGGGCATATATTTCCCCTCTAAGGCTCCCCTCCAGGAAATTTTCGTAGATGGGCTACCTCATTCATCCCTCTGTCAGGAGCATGTTCAAACTCAGTAGGAGCCATACCGAGTTTGAACGGGCTCCTACACTCCATATATGAAGGTAAGGAAAATTTTCTCAGATCTCTAGTAATTCATCCTCTAAAATCTGAGAACGAGGTATGTCTTCATCAAGTCCTCTGGGGTGATAGTGTCTTACGGGAGCTGCCAGAATAACTTCATGATCGGCTTCAGAAATGTCACCCCATGAAGAAACAAGAGAAGAGAAAGAACTCCTAAAATTACGTCATGGTCTCATGCGACCACATACGAATGATGTTGGAATAAGTAAAAGTTTGAATGATCATAAAGAATTGCCCTGAAGGATATATCAAGAATTTCCATGAAGGTGTATACCTATCTCCTATGCTCAGGTTTAAGACCCATTTTGGAAGTATCTCAACCGTAGATACACCACCAAAGAAAAAGGAAAAGTGATGTTTTCAGACATCAAGAAATAAATTAAGTTTCCCCTACGGTTGAGCCAAACTTAAATTCTCATAATGACCATATTGTTCTAAAAGAGAAAATGAAATTCACAGAAGAAATTCAAAATAAGAATGATAAGATTCTTTTGAACATTCCTTAGACCCAACTCCAGGTCGAAAACTCATGCTTCTGGGCAAGGCGATGGATCTCCTATGGAAGATTCCTACCAATACATGTGATCTTTGTCAGAGACGTGGTGTGTTGTTTATTGCTCTAGCAGGGTATAAATATCCTAAACAATTAACTATCAAATTAACCATAATCTTAACACACATAATAATACTCTTGCCAAGAGAGATCAAGTGTAGTACTTATGGATCAAATCCACATAGAGCAATGACACACAGTAGATTTCTTATTTCTAAAGAATAAGCTAGGTAAATATATATATATATTGGTGGTGAATCAATCAATTTAAGGAAATATTTCTTGTCAAGAAATAAAATACAATATGAAATATGCTACTAATGTAAATATGGAAATATGTTATTAATTAACTAGATGTAAATATGAATGTAAATATGTTAGATCTAGGGTTTCAAGCTAAATTAATTATAGGGGATAAAAAGCACGGAAATGTAAATATTCTAGAACTCAAATGTTCACTATTATGATCCTTTTAACTCCAGCTCTCGTATGCGAGCAAAAGGAAAGACCATCGATCGACGGCTAAGGTATGATGTGGATAGACAGTGAAATCAGAAGGAACTGTGGGCGAGATTTGATAAGTCCACCAGACTTATTAGACCAGCTCTCACATGCGCCTAACAGCCTAATTCAACAGAATCTATTTTGGCACATAACCTACTCTCATAGTTGTCCATGTCCTATCATCGAAATTCTAGTTAGCTACTCTAGAATGCAAGCATTAAGCACAACTCAATTGATGGATATTAACTTAACCTAGCAATCCTATTTTTGGGTCAATCCATGATTGCTATCATTCAACCCTAAATCTAATTAATAACTACTCAAACATGATCTTTGTCACAAAAATTAGATGAGATAGATATTAGATATAAAATAGGTAAAAATCAAAGGAGTTCCAGGAGAACTCTAAATGAGTCTCTCCTTTCTCTCCCAGCCCTAATACAAAATGAATAGAATAACATGTTATGACTAAAACTTTTCTTCTCCTCTGTCTTTCTCAAGACATAAATATAAAATCCGAATTTTAGGTCAAAGTTCGTACAAGGTATTTTCGTCATTCTGACTTGG
Source organism: Sinapis alba (assembly GCA_012274485.2). Taxonomy (NCBI): domain Eukaryota; kingdom Viridiplantae; phylum Streptophyta; class Magnoliopsida; order Brassicales; family Brassicaceae; genus Sinapis; species Sinapis alba. Next base: position 38,374 of record MU105770.1, read on the forward strand.
CTTTGATCATCAACTGTCATCGATTGATGGTATGTGTGCTACATCGATCGATCTTGGGCTTTAATCATCGGTCGACGCCAAGTGTATTTCATCAATCGATAGCTTTGTCGACTCCCTAGATGATCAGCTACGGATTCTTCTCTTCTAGATGCTCCAAAAGCTCCAAGTATCTCATATATCTCTAAAACGTTCTTGGACCTGTAAATACTCTAAGACATAGCCTAAACATCCATAATAGACTCTAAATGGAACCTATAACATGGCCTAAAACTGGTAATAAATAGATTATATCAGTCAGTCAGACAACGATGTATGCCCATTGTCGCATTTTATCACTAGGAATTCCTGGTACAGGCCAGGAACCTTCGACTAAAATAATGATATCGAGTACGCATTCCAGTACGTCAATGATCCCTTCTTCTAAAAAGGCCATGCACCATTTGAATCAGTCTCCTAGAAGGATATGTGCCACTTAAGGCTCCACACCAAAAATGAGTCTCGTCATCCACTGAGATTCGAGAATATGATCATGAATCCTTCAAAATTAATCAATCTCATCAGGCTCCGAGCGTGAGAATACTTGGTGAACAGAAATCGCCCATCAACTATTTACGACTAGATCTATATTCTTGGGTTTATGTATGTTCCCGGAAAGGCATTAAAGAAGTAACGTCCGGCTTAAATAAACCTGTTGAGGTGGAACGACTCCCGTCAACCAAAAAGTACATGTTATCTCCCAACTTCACCTATGAAATCAAAAGATAAGGGGCAAACAGTTGGGGATAAATAATTGAGGAAGATATTACTTCTGCTCCAGAGCAGGACGGCGGTCTTCAGATTCCTGCCTATAGAGATCTCAGCTCAAACCTGGCTCCATCTCCGCCTCCGTGAAAATGGAAAACTTTTACTAAAAGGGATTCTTCTATATTTTCGAATATTGAAATTTCTAACCTAATTGTTTACTACATACATCTTATATAAAGGGGACTCATACCCTAAAACAAGGAATCAACTACTCAATACACAAATATTAGAGCTAAACGGCTATAACTATGGTTCATACACTGAACATTGTCGTTCTGATTCTAAAAATCAATAAAATACTATTTTTAATCTCTTTTCTTGTTTGTTATTCGCTTGCTTTACATTTTTGTAGTGCCAGCAAAATACATGCACAAATTAATACTAACATTAAGCAGCCCAGATGTAAAACCTATAAAACTCAAATTTACCTGTTTGTGTGACCAAACAATATGGGTGTCTAATTCTTATTACGAACAACCGGATATGTTTGGTGTTTGGTGCCGGTGGACAAACCCTTAGAGAATTAGTTTGGTATGCCAAATACTCCGGGTTATAAAAAAAATTATGGCAATATTTAGTCTCTGTCGATTTAGACTAATGAGTAGTGATGGCATTAGAGTAGTTTATTTTAATTATGTTCTCTTAGACTAATTTATCTGCTCAACATAACCACAACTAGGAGTACCTAAAGCTCGAAAATAATTTAGAATTTCAATATATAGGTGTTGGTTCGCTTTATCAAAAACCTATTGAGAAAATCAAAGATATATTTATACAATCTTTAAAGAAAATTTATCACTTTTGTGACTCAACCCCAGTAAGCATATCAGCCTTACATACATAATAACAATGAATTAAAAAATCAATATCTTAACACAAGACTCTCTACTTCCTTTTATTTTTTATTTGTCTCTCGTACATGATTAAGTTCCGCTACTCAGTCATGATCCTAACTCAGAGATTTAGGCCTCACTTCAATACCATCAATCACAATGCCACCTTTAAGTTGATATCCTTTCACCTCTGTGAGACTCATATTGACCTCATCATCCTCTCCTTCTCGTGTCTCAAACTCTCCTATCTCTATCTCCATCCATCCATCGTCTCTACCTTTGGGCTCCCTCCTTTTCTCGTCCCCACCAACAATCTCCACAGTCATCGCCATACGCTCTTCACGGTTTCCATAAAGCAGCCGCTTCATTTGTTCTTTCTTCTCATCCAAGCAACATAGATAAGCTATATTTTTAACAGTTCCACCATTACTAGACTTGATACAAGTCTCTGCCGGAACTAGGTCTAGTCCAAAAGCGTGTTTACACACTTTGACTATGAGATATGCTCCATATCTTGTGTTTGGTGATAAAACTCCGGTATGAATTCTGCCATTGACTTCTAAACGATCCGTTGCTATAAGTTCAGCAGATTCCAAAAACCTGTAATTATTTATAAATAAATCATGTTTTAGATACAATAAATTTCCAAATCTACACAAAGCATAAATACTTATTTGAAGTCTAAAAAGTTGACCTAGAATCTGAGACCTTGCTCCAGGACCAGTAGGATGCTTGGTCGTTCGATTGTATGGAAATATCTCTTGCTGATAAAATATAAGAAACTTTTCCAGACAATTTATTGATCTTGAAGAGCTGAAAGTGCATCCAAAGAAATCATTAGTCCCCATAAAACCTTATTTTAGTTTGTAAATACAAAGTAGTTCATCAAGATCGAACCTTTTGAGCATTATCGATGAGAAGAGAGTCACATAAACTTATATAAATCTCCTTTTTGGATGAAAAACTCCGATGATGATCAGTAGAGCGAGAGATGAGACTTTTGTAGTCTGACGGCAAAAACTTTTCCCATACGAAATCAGAGTCTCCGGCTAACCGGAAAACCAAAGATACTGCTGAGGATGAGAATATGTCTGCCGGAGATGTAAAGGAAATGATGTTGGCTACGCATGCTTCTGGTAACATATTTTTTTCTTATTTGCAGAAAATTTATAAACCTGAAAAGAAAATGTTTGAACGAGCAATAGGTTTGTGATTATGGGATTTGCTTTGATGAGCTTTGTAACTGTGGTAATGTGGTATACTTGGAAGTAGAGATGGTGAAGTAAGTATATATAGTGATGCTTGTAATCATGCGCAGACGGTTTTAGACCAATGGTCAATTTCATAAAGTTTTTGATATATTATTTAATTACATATTGTTTCTTTGCAAGGTTAAGTCAAAATTAACACGTTTGGTTGTTGGCCAAAAAATAAAAGATTCGTCTTCTAAAAGAGAAAGTATACGCGGACGAGAAAATTACCCAAGTGTACGTTTTAGCTTTGTAGCACTATTTTCTTTATCCCTATTTTTATTTTTACTTTTTGCTAAATTTATCTCTATTTTTAAATGACACGTTTAGAGACTTATGAATGAGACCAGTCTTGGTTCCTTTAATAATATTTAGTACTAAAATGTTAATTATTTTGTGGTAAAATGTTAAAGTACTTTTTATATTTATTGAACAAGTAGAAACTTATAAGTTATGGGATCGAATGATGTTTAATGTTTAGAACTATCATAAGATTACATTAGTAATTATAAATAATACTTCCATAAACAATAATGAAAAAGGATACAAATACTTAAAACCCATTCAGAGTAGGATATGAAATCCAACATCATGTTATTTAATCATTTCATTGACATTAACCTTTCTATGATATTGCCCATTTTCGTATAATATATGGCGACAAATGCTTCGTTTGCATTTAAAAGCTTCAGCCAGTCACCAATTATGTCATGCCCGCCCACTCCACTCTCAGTCCATCATCCGACGGATTAATTAAGATTTAGTACAAAGGATGTGTCTTTTTTTTCTCTAAACAAGCTACTTAAATATTTAGAGAACCTTATTGTGTATATTGTTTGAAAAATGTCAGATTCCAGCCAGTGAACTCACTTTATTTTAGGGAAAATCACATTTTAAAGCGTAAAGGTGTAAGAATGTAGCATTTTAAATTTTGGTTTTCAAAAACTTAACACTTCAAACCATTAAAGCAATTATATTAACATATAAAACCTTAAAAACTAACTTAATTATTTACCATGTGACCCATACTATTCATATGTAGGTAAGAAGGTTTGCCGTGTCGGCTATTTTTTTTTTAACTTAATAAAAAAGAAAAAACATTTAAAATAATAAAAATATAAAGGGTAATTCTTTTAAATAATATTATTTTAAGTTTTGTTAAAAAATATCTCTAAAAAAAATGACCAAAATAATTTTTTTTTGAAAATTTTAATATTTTATTTTTATTTTTTTAAATTTGAAACCCTAAACGTAAAAACTCACCCATTAACTCTAAACCATGAATCTAGAATAGTTAAACATATGGATATAAGTGTATATTTACCTCTTTAATAAAATATTTTGATTGTTTTTTTCCTTGTGCTATTTTTGTGACAAAAAAAACTTTTTTTAGAACTATCATATGCTACTTCTCAAATATAAATTGCAAAAACAAAAAAAAAATTTAAGAAATAAATGCAAAAATCAAAAATAAAATAAAATAAATAAATAAATTTATTAAAATTTATTAAAAATTAAAAAATGAAAAACTAAATTTTTAAAAATCAAAATAAGAAAATAAATTTGACATATGCCAGTGAATTTTTTTGACATATTTGTCATATGTGACAGTTTTTCGATATATATTGACAGGTAATGATTTCTGACATATTACCTTTAGGACTATTGTAAGATAATTATATTTTTAAAATTGTAATAATATCATTTTTAGTGAATCATTTGATTATGTGGTTTACAGAATATATTGCATATTCACATTTATTTATATATATAGTACATGATAATCTGTTTACTTTGTACAATGTACAATGTGAATCGTTTTTGTTTTTGTCCATTGGGATTGCAAAACAAGGTTACATAATTGTAAGAAAAATGAGTGCGAGCTACACGAATAATGCACCACTACATTATCACAGAACAAAATTAATGTATTCAAAACCACATGAACTATATGAATCAGATAACAACATCTCTAACCTAATATGTGTTATCTTGTTAACACCATAACTATAAAATTGAAATTGAAAAAAAAATGTGTTGGATTTCGAATTTGACAACAACCAGTGAAATTCTTTTGAGAAACATAACATAACAAATATTCAATTGATCAAAAATAAATATACAGACATAGATCGAGTATTCAAAATGCAATGTTATACGTTAAAGAGTATGAGGTAACATGTGTTAAGCATCATGGAAAATTGTCGAGTTACAATTAGCAACATAACACATAGTAGTTCAGAAATATTGCCATATAATTCATAGAAATTTATGTCGTTTTCAATATTTTCGTGTACTTAACAATCATTTTTCCTAGTTACAAAGAAAAAACTAAATATTTATTGTCAATCATCCAAATAGTTAAATAGCTAGGAATAATTATAGTAAATTAATATTTTTTACATATTTCAAACATCCAAAATTAACGATTTCTACATTTTTGTAAGAAATGATGTATTAGATTTTATTTTTATATTTAAAATATTAGTGTTTTAAATTTTAATTAATGTACTTTATTAGAAAGTAATAAAATTTAAATTTAAATTAAAAATAGAAATGGTAGAATTTTATTGGGAATCAATAAAAACTAAAACAAAACAAAAAATATTTAGATAGTTTTTATTAATATTTAGAGATCTCTTAATATATATGCAAATCATAAAACTATCAAGTTTTCAAATTCCGGTGGAATATATACTACTAACCAATAAATTCCCTCTAAATATAGTTAAAGACCTAATGGATAAGAGACAACAAGGCTAGTGGCAATTAGTTTGGTTGGGTCAACATTTGGTTGTTGTCGTGTTGAAAATCAAACATTGAGTCCTTTGACATTCAAATATTCTGTTTATTTAATTGACTCGAATAGTTATCATCGTTTACAAGTAACATACAATGTATTTGACTTTATTTTCATATTACTAGTTGACCTCTAATTGCCGAAACTCGTCAACCATACAAAGTGGACACACTGGGAATCTAATACTTAGTTCTGGATCTGGTGATAAGAAGTCCAACAAAGTAAAAAATTTATGTGACGTATTTTTCATAATTTCTACCAGTTTTCAATTTTCTTTCTCTTTTTTTTTTTCTTTCTTTTTTTGTTCTTAACTTAATGTTTTGTGTGTGTCTGTATAGCACGAATTAAAAGAATATATCAATCACTTTTATATAAAAGGTAAGTTTCTAAAAAAAAATTCTTTTGAATTTTATATAAAAATGTTATAAATTACTCATTCTATTCCAAAAAGATCTATGTTTTAGAAAAATAAATATTTCAAAAAAGTTCATTTTTACAATTTCAATTTATTATTTAATAGTAAATTGTAAATTTTAAGGAAAAGTAATTGTGTTTAATAAACTTATATTGGTTAAAGTTGTGGAAAATAATTAATTACAAAACAATGTATTGATAATAAAATTTAGCATATTTTTTTAATATGTGTGAAAATTCAAAAATATGTATATTTTTGGATCAGATGGAGTATATCTAACCAATGTTATACTCCTTCAGTTTCATATACGTGTTGTTGTAGAGTAAAATTTTGGTTACAACATAAATATTGTTTTACAATTTTAATGTAAAATTTACTAACTTTATATGACTTTTTATATTCTCAAATCTAATTTTCTATTGGTTAAAATAAAGTTAGATGTACTGTTAATGATGTTTTATTTTTAAAATATATAATTTTTTTTTTAATATATGTGCACAAATCTAAAATGATACTTAAAATAAAATGATTGAGTATAATTTTTTAATGTTTTCATAAATCTTAAAGTATGATTGAGATTGACATATATCGTATATGTGTTTTTCAGAAATTTTGACATGTCATTTTTCAAGTTTAATCATCCCAAAGCATATTTCTATTTTCAAAATCTGTTTATATTGATTTTATAACTTTTATTATAATAATTTACAAACATCCAAAATTTAGATATAATCATTCAAATTAACTACCAAAATTATAAAATTTAACATAGAATGAAAGTGTGACTAAAGTGATCCACAAAATTTTGTAAACTATGACATTTTCAAAAGACAGACTAAGAACATCTTCAAAGGCAATCTATAACTTCAAATATGAATTTTTTTTCTTCCAAAAAGAAACTTCAAACCTTCAAATTTGAAGTTTTGAGTAGTGAAACTTCAAATATAGAGTGTCACTACTCAAGACTTCAAATTCGAAATTTCATCTTTTTATTTGCATTTTGGTCCTTGCAATTACACATCATATTTATGATTCTTAAATATTTTCTCATTTTTCATTTTAATCTTTAACATTTTTTATATCTCATTAATCTTCAAATTTATTTCTATAAATTTAAGTTTTACACATAAAATTAAATAAAAAATTTAAACAAGTTTTATATTATTTTAAAAGTAAAATTAGACAACAAGAGTATGACAAAACAAACTTAATAATAAAAACATTTAGAAAGGCATATGAAGACATAATTATTATAGATATTTAAATATTACAACAAAACTAATTATCCAAAATTGTCAACTCTTGTTTAACCAATAAGCAATCCCCAAGGTCCAAAGAAAAAAATTGTTTGCAGCAAAACAAGAAGCATGTCGAAAAGATGTTGAACGTGCATTTGGAGTCTTGCATTTGCTATCATATCATGATCATCTCGTTACTGGAAGAATGAGGTACTGCATGATATAGTGACGACATGAATTATAATGCATAACATGATCATTGAGGATGAACGTGATACTAATGCGCCGATAAAAGATACAACATCAATGGAAGTAGCAACGGTTGAAATGGCGGAAAATGAAGATATTCGTTTTCAACAATTTTTAGCTCGTAATCTACAAATCAATAATAAAGAGAGTCATTTCTTACTTCGAAATGCACTAGTTAATCACATATGGAAACATTACAGAAATAATTTTATGGAATCATATGGTATTGTTCTTGTAGTTTAATATTTAATTATGTATTTCTATTTCCACTTTTATATTTTAATGTATGCTTTTATTAATTAATATTGTTGTAATATGTTTATATATGTGTTAGTTATTTATAAAAGTTATATGAATTTATATTAGTTGTGACAAATATAAGGACCATAGTGTAAAAATACAAATAATTTCGAAGTTAGTTTGAAGTTTTACTTTTGAAAAAGAACACTTTGAAACTTCAAATATAGAGTTTGTGAAACTTCAAAATAGAAAGTCTTTTTGGAGATGCTCTAATAAACTGTTATTTTGATGTAAAAGACAAATACATCTTAAACTCTCCAAAATAATGAATAATAAAAGTTCTGAGATAATATGAAAAGAAGACTTGCTAATAAAAAATAAATTAAAGATGATTAAATATATTTAAATTATTTATTATATTAATATAGCATGTATTTACGATAAATGATCACTAAAATTCATTCAGTTATATGAATAAAAATAGCAAATACTCCCTATGTTTTAAAATAATGCATATTTTAGATTTTTCACACATGTTAATAAAATAAATTAAATCTCATTTATAAATGCATAATTTTTTGTAATTATTTTTTTCGCATAAATTTAAATCAGTAAGATCCAAAAAATACAACTAAATTATTTGAAGTTTGTAATTAATTATTATTAACGAATAAAAATGCATTGGAAGTACAAAAATGTATCGTTTAAATTTTTTTTTTTTCTTAAAACATGTATCTTTATAAAACAGAGAAGGGAGTAGCAAATAGCAAATGAAATTTAACAACATAAATTATGCATTTAATTGTTTTGTCATTAAAATAGCAAGCATATCGATTGCAACTACATGTTTGTCATCAAGCAATTGATATAACTTGTAATTCATTTGCTAATTTTTACTATATTTTACAATACTAAAAGTTGTTATTACTCAAATTTTAGCTATGCCACCTCATCATAACAAATCATCCAATTATAGAGTTTCCATCTGCCATGTAATCATAAATAATAACTTAATTCTAAAATTTATTACTTGAAAAATTTAAGGTCTTCATAAATAATAATGTAATAAATCTATCTTATATTTCTAGATAATTTGTTTGTATATAATAGTGCTGGATATGAAAATATTTAAGTAAAAACATTTTTATATTTCATTATCTTATTTAATAGTCATGTTCATGTATATATTGTAATTTCGTCATTTCATTTCTTTTATTTAATCAAAATTATTATAATACAAAAATTCTCATATTGTATTATTTGTATCTAGACATAAAAATACCCACAGTTTCTAAACCATAAATACATAAGTTCACATATACTCATGTAGTAATATATTAAGGTACTTTTCACATACTAAAGAATTTAACATTTTCTACTAATAAATTTGAAATAATAAAAAAAAAATCAAAACATTCATCAATACTTTTGATTAAAACTTTACCGATTAAGATAATAAAAAGTTTTACCTAAATAGAATAAAATTAAAAAAATTTATAACAAAAGGCTAATATACTATCATAGTTGAGTATGTAAGTGTTTTGAATAACGCATAATTATTAAAGGTTCATATAATATAAAAGAGTTCCAACATTTACTCTGAACAATGTATTCCGCTGAGAAAATGCTCAAGTTAAAATGATTCAAACATTTTTCAATTGTTCATAATTTTTTTAAAATATATTCAGAAAATTAATTAAATACAGAGCCATTGAAAAATAGATATTTAGACTGATGCATGAAAACTAATCATACAAAATTATCTAAGAGAAAATCTTTTAAATAAAATTAATATTTATATGATTATGATTGCAAGATGACATTTGTTCTTTGTTTTTATTTTGAGTTGACGAAAACAAAGGATTGATAAAGTTACTAAAACTCAATTTTTAGTTATGCCACTTCATCATAAAAAATCATCCAATTATAGAGTTTTCATTTGTCATGTAATCATAAATAATAACTTTATTCTAAAATTCATTACTTGAAAAATTAAGTTCTTCATAAATAATAACGTAATAAATCTATCTCATATTTCTAAATAATTATTTGTATATAATAGTGCTGGATATGAAAATATTTAAGTAAAAACATTTTTATATTTCATTATATTTTTTAATAGTCATTTTAATGTATATTTTATAATTTATTCATAATATTTGTTTTATTTAGTCAAAATTATTATAATATAAAATTTCTCTTATTTTATTATTTGTATCTGGACAAAAATATATCCACTGTATCCAAACTATAAATACATAAGTTCACATATACTCATGTAGTAATATACTAAGGTACTTTTCAAATACTAAAGAATTTAACATTTTCTACTAATAAATTTGAAATAATAAAAACAATTATCAAAACATTCATCAATACTTTTGATTAAAACTTTACCGATTAAGATAATAAAAGGTTCTACCTAAATAGAATATAATTAAAAAAATTGATAACAAAAGGCTAATATGCTATCATATTTGAGTATGTAAGTGTTTTTGAATAACAAATAAATATATTATTATTAAAAGTTCATATAATATAAAAGAGTTTCAACATTTACTCTGAACAATGTATTCTGCTGAGAAAATGCTCAAGTTAAAATGACTCAAACATATACATTTTTCAATTGTTCATAATTTTTTAAAAACATATTCAGAAAATTAATTAAATATAGAGCCATAAAAAAATAGATATTTAGACTGATGCATTGAAACTAATCATACAAATTTAACTAAGAGAAAATATTTTAAATAAAATTAACATTTATATGATTATGATCGCAAGATGACATTTGTTCTTCTTTTTTTTGAGTTGACAAAAACGAAGGATTGATAAAGTTGCTAATAGTCAACTTTTAGTTATGCTATTTCATCGTAAAAGATCCTCCAATTATACAGTTTCTATTTGTCATGTAACCATAAATAGTAACTTAATTCTAAAATTCATTACTTGAAAAATTAAGGTCTTCATAAATAATAACGTAATAAATCTATCTCATATTTCTAAATAATTTATTTGTATATAATAGTGCTGGATATGAAAATATTTAAGTACAAACATTTTTATATTTCATTATCTTATTTAATAGTCATGTTAATATATAGGTTATAATTTCTTCATTATATTTCTTTTATTTAGTCAAAATTATTATAATGTAAAATTACTCATATTTTATTATTTGTATCTGGACAAAATATATCCACTGTATCAAAACTATAAATACATAAGTTCACATATACTCATGTAGTAATATACTAAGGTACTTTTCACATACTAAAGAATTTAATATTTCTACTAATAAATTTGAAATAATAAAAACAACTATAAAAAACATTCATCAATACTTTTGATTAAAACTTTACCGATTAAGATAATAAAAGGTTCTACCTAAATATAATATAATTAAAAAAATTGATAACAAAAGACTAATATGCTTTCATAGTTGAGTATGTAAGTGTTTTTGAATAACACATAAATATATTATTTTAAAAAGCTCATATAATAAAAAAGAGTTCCAACATTTAATCTGAACAATATATTTCGCTGAGAAAATGCTCAAGTTAAAATGATTCAAACATATACATTTTTCAATTGTTCATAATTTTTTAAAAACATATTCAGAAAATTAATTAAATACAGCCATTAAAAATAAATATTTAGACTGATGCATGGAAACTAATTATGCAAATTTATCTAACATAAAATCTTTTTTTTTTAAATTAACATTTATATGATTATGATCGCAAGATGACATTTGTTCTTTTCTTTTATTTCGAGTTGACAAAAATAAAGAATTGATAAAGTTGCTAATACTCAACTTTTAATTATGCCACTCATCATAAAAAATCATTCAATTATAGAATTTACATCTGCCATGTCATCATAAATAATAACTTAATTCTAAAATTCATTACTTTAAGGTCTTCATAAATAATAACCTAATAAATCCATCTCATATTTCTAAATAATTTATTTGTATATAATAGTGCTAGATATGAAAATATTTAAGTAAATATTTATTTATATTCCATTATCTTATTTAATAGTCATGTTATATGTTATAATTTTGTCATTTCATTTTTTTATTTAGTCAAAATTATTATAATACAAAATTACCTTATTTTATTATTTGTATATGGACACGAAAATATCCATTGTTTCCAAACCATAAATACATAAGTTCACATATACTCATGTAGTACTATACTAAGGTACTTTCACATATTAAAGAATTTAACATTTTCTACTAATAAATTTGAAATAATAAAAACAACTAAAAAACATTCATCAATACTTTTGATTAAAATTTTACACATCAAGATAATAAAAAGTTCTACCTAAATAGAATATAATTAAAAAAATTGATAACAAAAGGTTAATATGCTATCATAGTTGAGTATGTAAGTGTTTTTGAATAACACATAAATATATTATTATTAAAGGTTTCTATAACTTAAAAGAGCTCCAACATTTAGTCTGAACAATGTATTTCGCTGAAAAAATACTCAAGTTAAAATGATTCAAATATATACATTTTTCAATTGTTCATAATTTTTTTAAAAGCATATTGAGAAATTAATTAAATACACATCCATTAAAAATAGATATTTAGACTGATGCATTGAAACTAATCATACAAATTTATCTAACAAAAAATCTAATAACTAAAATTTATATTTATAAGATTATGATTGCAAGATAACATTTATATCAATAGATTATCTGTATTTAGATTTCAATAAAAAATTGAAATCTAAACACACTGTCAAAACCATATCAACCGGAGAATTCAGAATTTCAAACAAATTCATTTCAGAACATTGTTCACATATAACGAAGACCAAAACAAAGCCACCAATGCTAGGATGCATCTACAGGTGAGGAAAGAGGTAACAAAGGAACAAAATATAAAAATGCAGGTGAGTTATTTCTGTTGGATAGATAGCCTCATTCGACCATATTTCTGTTGTCTTCTTCTACTTCAAGAAACCGCCTTAGGAGTTCAACTGTTTTACGGTAGAGGTTCATATCGATTCCATCCACATTTCTTCCGGTTCGAGCCTGCAAGATAGCCTAACGAAATGGTTTACAGCTTAATTTTTAGATCTGTTAAGCTACCAAAGACAATAATCGTACAATGGAGAGATTATCGGTCTGATACACAAAGTTCAGCCTGAAATGTGTCTACCTCTAACATAAACTAAGAATATTTACTATTCCCATGATGTTCAATTTGCATTCATGAAAGGCCAAAACCTTTTTATGAAAGCAAAGTTCTTTAACAATGCTCATAGTTTCAGTATCTGCCAAACCGGAAACACATGGTGTAATGCAGACACTAACAAAGTTAAAAAGAGTCCACATGAAAACTAACCTCATTATTGGGCTCAATGTGAAGCTCTCCGATGAACTGGTAAATAGAGCCAACCCGGAAACTAACATCTCTTAAGTGTTGAGTGTTGATTTTGAGACTCTTCTCTCCATCTTCAATAACGCCTATAGCTGTTTCAACTGAATATCTTTTCAGCCTGCAGGAAGAAAACGACAAAACATCATTTTTATTTAATAATACTATACAATAACAAATCCTTGCATTGGTACAATCTAAGTCATAAAAAAAGAAGCTTACAATCCTGTAACTCTGAGTGAACGAGCTTCCATGTAAAATGGGGAAGAAGGGTACAGCTCTTGTAGAGTGATGGGAGCGCCAGACTCAATTTGAGAATTTGCCATCGATCTAGAATGTCATGTAACTGTTATTATCCAAATATATGAGTGTTTGAACTTGAATTAGCTCACAGAGGCAATTTTACAAATATCTCTCACGGATTTATTGGAGCTGCACTTTTATTTTTCTTCATCGAACAAGTGGTGTGCATAAACAAGCAAAACAGAGTGATAGAAAAATACGTTGATCGAGTACCTGATCCACCTTCCGGGTTATTACAATGAAGCTTCAAGTTACTGTCGCTGCTCCTCGGACAATTAGAGAGCCAATACGTGTATATGGTTTCGGAGGAGAGAAATAGGGGAAGATATAGACGAGTTGAAAAGAGGTTAAAAAAATTACCTAACATTTTTCGCTCTATAAACACAAAAAGTTAACTAATTTCCATTACATCGCTCAATAAGTCAGAATTAAAAAAGTTAGAGCAGGATTATCCCACATACCCTAAATGGAGCTCTTATTTTATTTTTAATACTTTAAAATTGCAAAAAGAAATTAAGAGATTGGATTAAGAGACCCATAAATTTTAGTCCACCAATGCAAGTCTCTAAAAAATATTTAATTTTTCATTCAACAGTATCTTAAACGTTTGTAAACAAGAACACATTTGGAGATAGATCTGAATATATGAAAATGAAACCACTTTAAAAGAAAAAAAAAAAAAATGAAACTACAAGCTTACTTTCGCTTCTTCCTCCATTGCTTTTGCTTGCCTCCAGTGGCACGCCTCTTGTGGATGGAGGGAGCCACGAGAGATACCTAACGCAAATCATGATTCTATATATCAGATTCAAGCTTTACGGAATGCAATATCATACATAGAAGAGAAGAAAAGAGATCGATTGGGATAGATAAATAGAGATCGTACCCATGGTTGTTGCCTCTTCTGCGTGATAAACTTCTCAGTTGTAGAAGAGAGAGAGGCGGAGTTGTCGAAGTATTCCGAAAGAGACGATTCAATTTGATTTTGAGAGAGAAAAAGGGGGAGTGAGCGACACGTGTCTAATTAGAAACGTATCTTAAACTTCTTAATTAAGCGACGTCTCCTGAGTTAATGCATCATTTTCTTTTTTTTTTATTCTGAAAAACACTAAATATCCATCTTAACAACCCGCGATAAAGGTGCTCTTATAGAGGCAGAAACTTTACACAAAAAAATCACTTTCCAGTTCCACCAGTTCACATCATTTTTCCTCTCAAAATGAATTTGTGGTTTACTCTAATAATTTTTTTTCTTTAAAAATAATATTTTAAATATATTATATATTAATACTTATTATTAAATTAGTAATATTTGTTATTTTACAAACTTATAAATTATACCTATTTTTTTTTTATTGTAACTATATATTTACTATATAATAGCTAAACTTATAATTGCATTATGAAAATATGAATAATTTTGATAAATCATAAAATGCAAATATTAAATCTTTTTAGATACAAAAAAAAATTATATAAAATTGAAGAACCAATTTATAAATAAAAAAAATCTAACACTAAAATAAGTTTCTAAATATTTTCTCTTAATTTTGAAGGAATATTATTCATAAACTTGTTTTACTTTTCAAAGGAAAAAAACTTTACATAAGTAAGTGTATTAACATGAACAAAATAATTAGGTTGTGTATTAAACTGAGTAGCAGAAAAATTTAGATATTAAAAAAGCTTAACAAAATTTAGTTGGAGTATATTTATAGAATTTTCTCGCTTCAAAATGATGCAATATTGAAAAATATTTTTTTCTTATTTTTAATGGTTTTCCTCAAAAGAACCATTTAAGATGATCTTAGAAAAGTATGTAGCTTATCACAATCAAGAGAAACATGAGTACATGATGTTTTATCAAAGTTATTTGAGAAATGAAAAGAAAATTGTATTTTCACTGAAATTGTCGATTTTTCTCAGCGCCCAAAAACATATTATGTTCTTCTTGAGGCCTCCTTACAAATCGAATTTGTAACATCCTAGGTCTAACCCGTTGTAAATGGCCCAAAAAGAAAAATCCCTACGGTTTTCCTTTCCCTTTCTTATAAATACGAAGTTCTTCTTTTCTTTCTCCCATCAAAATTCTCTAAGGAAACTCTGCATAGATCTCGAAAGACCCACAACCTAGCCGTCAGAGATCTCTCTTTCTCTTTCCTTCTCTCTCTCACTCGTGTCGCTCTCTCTTGCTCCTTGCGTTGACTCACCACGTCGCCTTGCCGGACCGTCGTTCATTGCACACCAGATCCAGCCTCTCATCATCTCTTGTTATAGCTGCCCCATATAGTGACCCCTTTCCTTGGACTCGGTTTTCTGTTGTGTTGTGTGCTCGTCATTCCACCATGTTGCTCTATAATGCTCTATGTGTTGACCCACCACGTCAACCCTTCCTTGGATTCGGTTTTCTGTTGTGTTGTGTGCTCGTCATTCTTTGTTCTGTGATATTCAGATATGTGTGCACATAAACATCTCCTTCAGATTTATATCTCCGATCAAGCCAATCCTCACAACGATCTCCTTGTCATCAAGTTGACGATCCAGAATATCGATGTCGCGAGAGTATTAGTCGATACTGGAAGCTCGGCTGATATCATCTTTAAAAACACCTTCGAGAGAATGGAAGTCGACCTATCCAAAATCGTGGAAGGTCCAAGCCCATTAGTAGCACTCTCGGGGGAAGTTACTATGACTCTCGGCTCAATTAGCCTCACGGTTAAAGCTAAGAGTATAACGAAAAATGTGGATTTTCTGGTCATCGATCTCCCGCATCATACAATGTGATTATGGGCACTCTATGGCTGAACTCAATGCAAGCGTTCCATCGACATACCACATGTGCCTTAAGTTCACAACTCCCCTTGGAATCAAGACAATCTGGGGAAATCGGAAAGTATCGCAAGTTTGTTTCACCGCTGAACTAAAACAAAAAAATCAATGGTTGAGACTATGATGAAAAAAATTGACTTCCATCGAAAACCCCTCAAAACAAGATGAAACTAAAATATTTTGGCAATTACAGAAAGCCAAAGCCTTGGAAGAAAAATGCGAACCGACTTGCAAACCTGTTATCTTGGTGTGCATCGATGAAGAGTTCCCTCAGCGTTGCATCATAATCTGTGCCAATCTCTGCGAGCCATTAAAAGCAGAGTTGGTAGCCTGCCTGAAAGAGAAGTTACGCACGTTCGCTTGGGCTGCGGAAGATATGCCAGGTACGGTTAGCTCATGGCCTCAAGATACGCAACATCCACGCATACTGCGACTCTCAACTTGTCGTGAATCAGTTCAAAGGGGAGTATGAGGCCAGAGACGAAAGAATGGACTCGTATCTAAAACTCGTCAAGGACCTTTCTAAAGACTTCGATCAATTCGCTGTCACACGAATTCCACGCATGGAGAATACACAAGCCGATGCATTGGCAGCCCTAGCATCGATCTCAGATCCATTTCTTAAATGGATAATTCCAATGGAATTCATAGAACATCCAAGCATCAAGTCGCCAATCATCATAAACTTAATCCAGTCACAAGATGACGATGCAGAGGAAATTGATCTCCATTCCAAAGAGAACTCGGAATAATCCGAATTCGGCTACAACACGCCATGGTTTGAAATAATCCACACATACATCGCCAATGGAGAACTCCTTGCCGAAAGTGAGCGGCTCAAAAAATAAAAACTCAAGCCGCCAGATATGTCCTAATGGACGGGGAAATCTATAACTGGAGATTCTTCGGACCACTCATGACGTGCGCCGAGGCGAATAAAGCAAGAAAAATAATGGAAGAAGTCACCATACTAGATCTTCTGGAAACCATTATGGCGGGAGATCTCTTGCAATCAAAATAAAACGCCTCGGCTATTACTGGCCAACTATGGTAAAAGATTGCGAGAAGTTCTCAAAAAAGTGCGAAAAATGCCAGAGACACGCACCAACAATCCATCAACCCGCCGAGGTCTTGTCCTCAATAGCCGCACCATATCCATTCATGTGTTGGACAATGGATATCGCCGGACCCTTACATAAGTCAAACAAAAACGCTTCCACCTAGTTCTAACGGATTTTTTCTCAAAATGGTTGGAAGCGGATTCGTACGCAAGCATTAAGGATACGCAAGTCGAAAACTTTTTATGGAAAAATATCATCTGCATACATGGAGTCCCATACAAGATCATAATGGACAACGGATCCCAATTCATCTCAACAAGATTCGAAGCGTTTTGAAAAACATGGAAAATACGCTTGACCAAATCGATGCCCAGATACCCGCAAGGAAACGGTCAAGCTGAAGCCGTAAACAAAACAATCCTAGATGGATTAAAAAAACGCTTAGACGCCAAAAAGGGCCGATGGGCCGAGGAGCTCAAAGGAGTCCTCTGGTCCAATCAAACCACCCTATGCAAGCAATAGGAGAAACACCATTTGCCCTAGTATATGGATCGGAATGCATAATTTCGGCATAAGTCGAGTTCCCCGGAGTACGCCGAAGGTTACTCCCAGAGCGAGAAGACTGAACAATGCAATGCTGCTAGACAATCTCGACCTCATCGATGAATGCCAAGAACAAGCACTCATATTAATCAAAAACTATCATCAAACTCGAGCGTACGAAAATGCAGATTCAGTGAAGGTGACCAAGTCTTGCGGAAAGTTTTCCAAAACTCCGCTGAACAAAATGCGGGCAAACTTGGAGCAAACTGGGAAGGACCATTCCAAATCAAAAAGGTGGTCCGACCAGGAGCATACAAATTCGCCAACATGGAGAACGTTAAAATCCCAAGGACCTGGAACGCAGTCCATGTTAAGAAATACTATCACTAAACAATCACATCAGAACAATGAACCACGAGACGGATTGATCCCCGAAAGGGGTACGTATGCAACTTTCCGCAAGACAAGTTCAGCTTTCTCCCCTTTCTAAAAAGGGGGGGGGGGAGCGGGTATGTATACTGTATACTTGCATATTTTTAAAACAAAATTGACAATCAGAAAACACAGTTCAACTTACTAAACGTCTCACCAATTTACCTTGTCACAAAAACAATTAATCTCGCAAATCACTTCACGACCAAAATAGCAATCCACAATTCGTTTAAAAACAACCAAGTGACAACAAACAGTCACTGTATAACCCGACATCGAAAATCATACAAAATTTTTTCATAAACAAGTCTAACAAATAGTAGTAAAACCTTCAAGAATGATTTAAACCAATCCGTCTCACCCTTAGGGCGAGACCGATTTAAACCAATCCGTCTCCCCTAAGGGAGAGACCAAATCGACCCAATCGATCTCACCCTAAGGGCGAGACTGAATTCAACCAATCCGTCTTGCCCTAATTGCGAGACCGGACAAACCAATTTGTCTCGCCCTAACGGTGAGACAAAATCAAGCTCATCTGTCTTGCCCAAAGGGCGAGATCGAACCAAGCCAATCCATCTCGCCTTAAGGGTGAGACCGAACAGCTCTGCCCATCCGTTTCGCCCTAAGGGGAGACAGAAAGGCTCGGCTCATCCGTATCACCCTAAGGGTGAGACTAAATGTCTCAGCTCATTCTCCTCGCCTTAAGGGCGAGACCAACATGCTCCATCACTAATCTCGCCCTAAGGGAGAGACCACGACCTCGCCCCGGTCCATCCTGCCGTCGTGGCTAGACGACTTTAACTCCGGCCCATCCCGACATCAAGGTGACTCTAATCCTATCTATCGAGTACACTCACAATGATCCCCTTTGAATCTCGAATGAAAATGTCTCTTGTTTTGTCACAATCAGATTTTTTGTTAAGATTTACGAGGAAAAAAGCAAGATATTTTATTCTCGTAAAAGCTCCAATAAACATTGAGACGATACTGGTTTGCTTGAGCACCTTCGTATCTCCGAGTACACTGACTGGTTTGCATCAGTTCATGGTACCAACGACATAGAAACGTACTAAGACAAATCAACAATTTTCCGAGAAAAATCATAAAAATGCTCAAAACCGTAAAATGGCCCAAACAATCTAAAACTTGAAACAAGCCCACTTGTGATTTAAAACTCGAGAACTGGCCCCAAAGCAATGGCGGTTTACTTAAAAATGGAAAGAAGAGATAAATGTCAATTTTCCGAGATAAACAAGGATTTTTAAGAAGAAAAAAAGTTTCCACGAAGAGATAAACTCGAATCAGGGGCAGAAATGGAAAACTAGACCAACCTTGATGCATATATAAGGGAAGCCAAGAAAAAGTGCGAAGGGATTCGAGAATTAGACCTTAGAGAATTTATGCTAGATTTAGGAGGATTTAAGATTTAGGCGGCTAGACTAACAAGCTTTGTACTTAGAACATTTACCCCCTTTGTTCTCTTGTCCTCCATAATTAACGAATCTCCCTTTATCTTTTTTTTTGGTGATACCCTGCAAAATGATGGTGAGACATACCAACATATGGTCAATAAAATGTTCGCCAGTCAAATCAGCAAAACAATGGAAGCCTACATCATCGACAACATGTTGGTAAAATCTCTGGTCGCCAGCGAACATGTCGCAAATCTTCGAACATGTTTAGCAACATTGAATCAATACAACATGAAGCTGAATCCAGCAAAATTCACTTTTGGCGTCAGGTCGGGATAATTTCTTAGGTGTATAGTTATATCACTCAAATTATCCTAAGGAGTAACTTTTACTCTTTCAAATAAGAGGTTCAGTTGTAGTACTTAGGTATCGAATCCACATAGACTCTAGGATTACACACTAGATTTATAGTCTTCGAATTAAAGCTAGATGAGTAAGATGTAAGCAGTAAATGATGTGAAGGTTGGGTGAACAAGATAATTGTTCAGTTGATTGATTTGACGTTGTAAACAATTTAGAGAAATGGTTAGATTCAGGTATCTTCTCAGGTATGACAAGTATTCAAACTTATTAAGTTATCAGGGGTTTAAGAATATCAATTTGTTCTCAAACTCAAACTTAAGTTATAATCTATCATCTTTCGTGTGTTTAAATTATCTAATGTCTAGATCTCAGATTTCAACTATCTTTTGTCAATCCTGAGAAAGTGTCGATTGATGTTCTTTAAAAATGTCAATCGATACACCTTTCAAAACATTGATAAACACCACTCTCGTTTCGTCGATCAACACCACCCTCGTTTCATCGATCGATGTTTCTTCTAGAAAGCTTTAGCGAATGGGTTTGATATGTTCTCTAATTTCCTTGGGCAAGTTTTGTATGTAACTATTTAATTAGATCATTCCAGTTCAGTTTAAAGAAATAGATCAATCTTTCGCCTGCACCAATTAATCCTAAGATCTAAGTTCAGGGTGATCAATCCTAGACTTAGCAGTAAGAACAACTAGATGAAGAACTAATTAAAAATCAACTTTTGAAGAACTTAAATCTAACAATAGAACTACTCAGTCATATTCATAAGAAACATTATGATGGTCTGAATAATACTCAATAGAAAAAGATGAAAAGCAAACAAATAGAGTAAGAAAACAAAGAGAGTTCAAGATCTTCTCTAGTAAGGTGTTCAGATCTCTTTCTCCAATCCTAAGCGCTCTCTCTCTCTCTCAAGGTAGAAAGTCTGCCTCTCTCTCAACTTACGTGAAAAGTGAATAATAGGTTGTTACCCTAAAAACAATGGAAAACCCTAATAAATAGCCTAACAGGCGGCCAGAGACCTATGGTGCTAATCTTGGAACTTTTGGATAAAACTCATAATTTCCTTACATCATCATTAAACTCGCGGATGGCTCGCCGTCAATCGACGCCACTAGTGTTCCGTCCATCGATGCTTTCTTCAAATATCGACTCCGCCCTCATGTTTTCAGCAAAACTTCCATCAATGCTCGAAAATGCTCCAAAATCATCATTTTACTCAAATGGGTACCTGAACCTGTAAAAGCTCTAAAAAGACTCCAAATGCATATAAAAGACTAAAAAACATACGTAAATCATAAGTAAAAGTGGGTAAAATCTAAGGCATATCAACTCCCCCAGACTTATCATTTTGCTTGTCCTCAAGCAAAATATAGGACAATGGTCTGAAAAAGGTTTGAAAATAGCAGGGACTCACTTAATTTAAAATCATTACTCTCACTTCTGCAAAGATGATAGGTGGAAGTGAATCATTGCTAACCACATATAGTTCAATATTCTACACACTAGCTAGGTCACCATAACATACAATCGCACAACTCCACTGATAGCGCCTGATATACCCCTCTACTGACATCATTTCTGCATAAAATAAATGTGTAGGCTACATATTGAGAGTATCGATTACTAAACACATGGAATCAACCCAAGCAAGTGTCTGGACCAACAGTTAGTCTTTTCTGACTTTTTTCCCTCACTCTTCTCTTTTCTTTGAATCCTATTATCTCAATGATAATGAGCAGTGATGCTGATACAGTTCATCTTTATTGATTGATTTTCAATAACTTTTTTCTTTTCTTTTGATAAAGTATAGGCGAATAATGGGGTTACAGGTAATTTACTTACCCTTCACTTCCAACGATGTGTGATCATTCTCTTATGAATTAGAATAATAGGGTCATGGGTAATTTAGCTATTCTTCTGCATCTTCTAGGAAATCATCTTAGTCTTTTATATTTATGGATGCTTGAGGGAGGTGAAAGGGGAATCAGAAATATATCGACTCTAATACCATCAGAATTTTGCAGGAGAACTCCGATTCAGTGTATAGAAAACCCCAAAACAAGCAAGTAAAGTAGATTAAGGTTGAAACTCAGCTTTGGTTTCTCCAGACATTCTCATCAGATGTGGGTGTTAGCATTACACGATATGATGTGGTGTTTCTATCTAGTACATCTTGCAGTCAATAAATCTAGATGGTGCTAAAGAGTGGTTAGAGTAGAAATTAAAACTTTAAAGTAGTTTTTTTTGAACTTCAAAAATAAACTCAACAAAATAAACACAATATCAATAACTACCTTTCCCAGACTTAAACAATATTGTACCCAGTGTTATTTGGTCTAAGATTGGCTAAGAAATAAATTATAAATCGATAGAAGATAATGAGAAGAAATTTCTTACCTTTGTGTCTCAAACGTCGACTGAGGCTGTGGCCTTGACGTCGATCGATGACGCTGAAACAAAAAAAATTTATGTATATGAAGTAACGTGTCATAGGGCCTAAGTCATCATATTGAGTCATCTGTCAACGGGGTTAGCTCTGTTAGACAATCCAAACACACATCAAATCAGAAAATGAATAGTCTCAAATCATAGTAAGATAAAATAAGTACGAACAAAAGTACCAATAGTCTAAAACATAAAAGTTAAAACAGGTAAGAGATAGAAAAATGAGGACTAATCCTCATCGGTGTCCTCATCATTGTCATCATCTGCCTGGTGGGACGGGCCGGCTGCTGATGGTGATCTGGCTCAGGCGCTGCCTCTGCTCGCACAGCGACACCTGGGCACCCTAGCTGGAAGTCTCCATGATCGCGCATGGGTATGTCTTGTATCGCTGGGAAGTAAGGGAGAGGACCGTCGGGGCTCCTTGGGGTACTACGAGTCTGCGGGGTCAGTTGGCAGGGTTGTGCAGGAGGATCGGGTTCGGGTGGAACTCGAGTCTGTCGAGCTCCCCCTGAAAGTCTGTGGCTGTCTAGTGGCGCAGCTATAGCAGGTGTGTGCCTGCGGCATCCCTAAAGCTTCATAAACGGCCCTCCATGATCCACTGCGTGCTCGTCAGATGCGCTGCATCCATGAAGCTCCTATCCCTGATGATTGTGGCCCGTCCAGAGGGATCCTGAGATGCCTGAAGATCGGTGTAAGCAAGCTCCCCACTGCCTATCTCTTCGTCCCCGAGTCTTGGAATGGCTTCATCTTTGGTTCACTAAATGCTCGGAAAAGATAGCCCTGAGGTTAGGCATCTGGTCATCTGACAGTCCCTGCAAATCACCCAAATCGACCAGGTCTCTCACCAAATAGTAGAGTAGTGTGAGCTCTTGCACCCAAACCTTGTTCGGCTCCATCTTGCACAAAAGAGTGTTGGCAAGTACCCTAACAAAGTAGAGTAGGGTCGGGTGATGGATGTCTGTCTGGGTGGCCGTCCCTGAGTCGAAGTGTCCTACAACCAGTAATCCCCAAAAATCAGACTGCCCAAGAAAGGCGGGGACGATGCAGCGTGGGTATACTGGGTTCTCGAACACGTAGATATCGCAGATCGTGGTGAGAGGAAGCCTATATCTGATGCCTCGGATGAAGAAGGTCAAGGTGCCCTGGCTGGCCCTCCTCACCCTCTCATGCGTGTAATAGACATGTACCATAGCCATGACCTGCCTGACCAGGTCAGGGTAGAGGTCATATGATCTGGTGGCCATGTGGCCAAGGCCTAACTCTCTGATCATGTCTCGAAGGCCGCCCTCAAGTCCCAGTCCCCTCACAACCTCCCAATCGATGAAATGTGTGGGTTCAATTATGACGTCCTGCCACAAGTTGTAGAACAGGCTGTCTTAATCGTCCCACTCCTCGGTGATCACGCGGTGGTGCAGTCACTGTGAAAATTTCGAGATTATACCTTGTTGAATGATCGATTGAGTGAGCTAAACAAAATAGGAAGTGAAAATCGAGTGGATTAGGTGAAAGAAACACCGAATTTGGTGGAGAAACGAGGGAGAATTCGAGGGTATGTGTTTTCGTAGGGTTTTTGGGTTTTGGGCGAAAATCAGCTAAGTGTCGACTTAAATAGGCTCGTGTCTCGACACTCACCATCGATCGACGGTCAGTGCTTGGCGTCGATCGATAGTTTGATTTTTTACTTTTATTAATTATTTATTTTTATTTTCTTTTAAAAAAATCAAACATTTTAAAACTAATCCTAAAACTAAATCTAACAGTGGGTTGTCTCCCGTTTAGCGCTTATTTTAAGTCTTGAGCTAGACTTTTGAACGAAGCTAGTCAACGATCAGAAGATCCAATCGCATAGTTTGACTACTTGGTATTAGTGCTTTGGCCCAATAGTGTGTTACTCTTTGTACGTTTACCGTGAATTCATTTCTTTCATTACTGATCAGAGTGATAGCTCCGTAAGGTCTTACTTCCTTAATTGTAAGGGGACCTGACCAGGGAGATCGAAGTTTTCCAGGGAAAATCGTAAGTCGCGACTTGTACAAGAGCACTTGCTCATGATAGGCTTTTGTTCTTTCCTGACACAGCTTTGAATTCTCATAAGCAAAATGTATGATCTCATCTAATTCATTAAGTTGAACAAATCTCCTTTCTACAGCTGGTTTAATGTCAAAGTTAGTTAACTTTACTGCCCATGCTGCTTTGTGCTCTAGCTCAACCGGCAGGTGACAAGATTTTCGGTAAAGTATACGGAATGGTGTAGTCCCTAGTGGTGTTTTGAACGATGTTCTGTAGGTCCACAGTGCATCATCTAATTTTTTAGACAAGTATTTTCTCGTGGTTCCTACAGTTTTTTCTAAGATTTCTTTTATTTGGCGGTTCAAAATTTTCACTTGTACACTTGTTTGTGGATGGTAGGGGGTGGCTACTTGATGATGTACTCCGTGCTTTCTGAGCAATCAATCGAATACTTTATTTATAAAGTGGGTGCTGCCATCACTTATAACAACTTGAGGAACTCCAAATCTTGGAAAGATGGTGCTTTTAAAGAATTTGACGACCACAGCTACATCGTTTGGTGGGGAAGCTACAGATTCCACCCATTTAGACACATAGTCGACCGCTACCACGATGTTTCTGTCTCCATATGAAGAGGAAAAAGGGCTCATGAAGTCGGTGCCCCAGCAATCAAATACTTCTATGTCTAGGATAAAATTATGTTTCATTTTGTGTCTTTTGCTGATTTTTCCTTTTCGTTGACATCTATCACATTTTGCTATATAACGTGAGCATCGCGAAACATCGTTGATTACCAAAAATCTGCTTGTAGGATTTTTGATACAGTCTTAAAGGTCACAAAGTGTCCAGCGTAATCAGATCCATGGCAGTGAAATAGAATATCTAGAACTTCGATTTCCGTGATGCAGCGTTTGTATATCCCATCAGAGCAATGTTTTTAAGGGTATGGTTCATCCCAATAGTATCTATGGATTTCTCTCATAAACTTTTTCTTTGTATATCCCTTAAATGTTTATGGTTCTACATCAGCAGCGACATAGTTGACTATATCAGCATACCAGAGTCTATCCGTAATATTTATATCTAGCGCATGCACCCCACCCCTCACCCCCCCACCCCCGACTTAAACTTCTACTTCCGGGAGAATCTGACTCAGAGTTCAAGGTATTGCAAGCTACATTAATTTCTAAGTCAACAGTAATTTTGTTTATGGAGGAGTCGGTTCGATGGTCGTTTGAGTTATTTGTTGGCGAGCTATGATCAGTTTCAGTTGACAATTGCTTGGATGTAAGACATATATGACCGACAAACGATGAGTCTGCCTGGTAGACATTATCCGTTGGCAGGAAATCATCAATAGGGATATCATCCTCAACTCTTATTTGGAAAGGTGATCTGCAACTACGTTTTCTACTCCTTTCTAATCTTTTATTTCTGTGTCGAATTCTTGGAGTAGTAGGATCCACCGCAAAAGCCTAGGTTTTGCATCTTTCTGTTGCATTAAACATTTCAGTGTGGCGTGGTCTGTGTCGACAACTACTTTTGAACCAACTAAGTATTGACGGAATTTTTTGAATGCGAAAACAATTGCGAGTAATTCTTTTTCCGTTGTTACATAATTTTTTGTGCGTCATCCAGAGTTCGACTGGTATAATAGACAACATGTAATTTCTTTTCTTTCTTTTGGCCTAGAATTGCGCCGACAGCGAAATCACTCGCATCGCACATTATTTCAGAAGAAAGATCCCAGTCTGGAGCTTGTACGGCCAGTTCGGTTATCAAGGCTGTTTTAATTTTCTCAAACGCTTTTAAGCATTCTTGTGTGAAGTCAAAGTTAAATTCTTTTCATAGAAGAGCTGTGAGTGGCCTGGCAATTTTGCTAAAATCTTTTATGAATCTTCTGTAGAATCCAGCATGTCCGAAAAACTTCTCACGTCTTTCACGGTCGTGGATGCTGGCAGACCAGTCATTACTTCTATTTTGGCACGATCTACTTCTATGCCGGCTGCAAATAGTTTATGTCCAAGGAAAATTCTGTCATTAACCAAAAATGGCATTTTCCCAGTTCAGGACAAAGCTATTTTCTTCGCATCTAGCTAATACTTTGAATAGATTACCAAGACAATTTTTGAAATCAGAACCATAGACTGAAAAATCATCCATAAAGACTTTCATAAAATCTTTGATCATATCCGTGAAGATTGACAGCATGCATCTTGGAAAGTAGCAGGGACATTATATAGCCCAAATGGCATTCTTCGGTAAGCGAATGTACTGTAAGGGCATGTGAAAGTCGTCTTTTACTTATCATTTGGATGTATGGGGATTTAGAAAAATCTGGAATATCCATCAAGAAAGCAGTAATATTTGTGATTTGCCAGCCTTTCTAACATTTGATCTATGAATGGTAAAGGGAAATGATCTTTCTTAGTGGCGGCGTTCAGTTTTTTGTAGTCGATGCACATACAATGTCCAGTGACAGTTCTCATAGGAATGAGTCAGTCCTTATCGTTTCTTACTACCGTTACACGTCCTTTCTTTGGAACAACATGCACAGGGCTCACCCAATTACTATCGGAAATTGGATAGATAACTCATGCATCTAGGAGCTTGATAATTTCTTTCTCAACTACTTCTTTCATGTTTGTGTTCAGCCTTCTTTGGTGTTCGATTGATGATTTGGATTCATCCTTTAAATGGATTCGGTGCATGCACAAATCTGGGGAGATGCCAGGAATATCCTTCAGGGAATACCCGAGGGCTCTCATGTACTTGCACAGTTTGTTTAGAAGCAACGCGGGTTCTCCACTATTCAGATTAGCGTTAATGATAACAGGGTATGAGTTCTCATAAAGGAAATCATACTTGAGTCTGGCTGGTAGTTATTTTAATTCGAGTTTCAGAACTTTTTTGGAACTCTAGCTGTATAATGCAAGTGGCCGTCGGTCGATGGCGTTTTGCAGATATCGATCAATATTTATCGCATACTCATCGTCTTCCTCTTCGTTGACAATCATGACTTCCTCACTTGCATCCATTAATCGAGCGTATTCATATGCTCTACTATTGATATTTAAAATATTTCTTTCGGGAGCAGTAAGGGCTTTTTTAGGGAGTCGTTTTAGCATATATCAGCAAAAGATTCTTCATCGAGCTCAGAGATATGATCTACGTAGAAATCTTGATAATCAATTAAGGGGCGTTTCATTAATTTCTCCATGTCGAAAATCATTGGGAGATCGCCAACATTTAGACATATGCGGCCTTCTTTAACACCAATTATTGCGCATGCAGTGGTTAAGAATGGCCTTCCTAAGATAAGGGGGGTCTTTGAGTTTGTGCTTGTATTTTAATACTACGAAATATGTAGGTATGTGACATTCATTGATCTTGATGGGTATATCCTCAAGGACTCCTTCTGGTACTCAAACAGATCTATCATCAAGAACCAAAGTAACTTGGGTGGGTTTAAATTGGGTTAACCCGAGGGACATTGCAACATAATGCGGCATGAGATTGACACTGGAAATGAGATCGGAAAGAGATCTGCGAAATCGTTTATTGTGAATATTGCAATCTAGAACAAAACTACCACAGTATGCTCGTTTTGTTGGGGTTCCTCCTAGGATCATAGCACTTGCTTCCTCTGACACCATCATTACAATGTATTTGGATGTGGGGAAACTTTGTGACACCATGTCTTTCACATATTTCTTTATTGTTGGGGAAACTTTAATGGCGTCACTGAGCGGCATTTCAATGACGATTTTATCGAAAGCTTTCTTACAAATGGTTTATCTAATTCTCGCTTTGTTTTTGTTTTGTTGGGAGATAAGGGAGGCAAGGTTCTTTACACCCTTTCTATTATTGGCTATGTGGGTGTTGTCGATTTTGGCACGGGGGATGTGGATTGTCGATCAACATCATCCCGCGTTTGTCGATCGATGTCCTCAAATCCAAGTATTTTGGGGAAGACAGAACCGCATGGTGGTAACATGGGAAGACGAAGAGAGGTTTCGCCAGAACTATCTAGATTTTTTTGAAAATGAAGTGGGGACGTCAGCAGCTCTATAGAATTTGGGACGAATTCTAATGAGTGGGGGAAGATGTAATGACCCTGCTCATGAGTAGAAAAGTCAAGACCTTGACCATGAGTTGGTCGAGACAAGTAAGGGCTATGGTCGAGAAGCGATTTGACGATGGTCAATTAAAATCGATAGAACCGGGAAATGGAAGGGTGACGATATGGAACCAAGGAAAGATAACTTTATCTAAGTAAATAAAGAAATGAGAGTTTTTCATTTGAGGAAGAGTTTTAGAAGTTGTTGACCTTGCCAGAAAATTAAAGTGGAGATGACATGGCAATCACCCATTGGCCGCAGATGGTGAAGTGGCGATACACATGGTGTTTTCTCATTGGCCGGGGGAGTCTTGGCATCCAAGCTAGTAAGCTTCAGAAACCAAAACTTGACTTGCAAGGGAGTGAAGACTTGGTGATCAAACTTTCAACATTCTAAAACTTTGGTAACTTGCTATGGAAGTTTGGTAAGTGGGACACATGTCCATTTCTTTCCATGCACATGAGTCACTTGTCCAGCCAGCCTCAGCCCTCCATTTCTATTAATACCAGCCCCCTCCCCTTCATTTTCTCCTTGCCAAAACCGTGAGTGATCACCCTAGAGAGATAGAGGTGAGTTAGAGAGAGAAACCAAGAATTAAGAAGTGTTTTTAGTCTGTTTATTAAGCGTTTTGGGAGTTAGCTGGAGGTGCTGGATAGTCGTTGTAGGCAATAACCAAGGTGGGTTCCAAATACTTGTGTGTGTGTTTTATGTATGTAGGTACGAGGTTTGACCGGCGGTTCTTAAGTGGAGACCCCGGGGCAAGAGTTTAATCGGTATTGTGCAGGGCCCTGGGGAGAGTGTGTGCCGATTGCATACATGATGTGTTTGTTGCGTTGTTGTGTTATCTAGATATTGTTTTACTCATGCATGTTGGATTGCATGATCATCTAGATATTAACGCGTGTTGAACCGCAAGGGATTTGAGTGAGACTCTCTCTTAATGGTTGTGTAGATTTGTTGCATACATTGTTAGTGGAGTTGTGTGTATGGTCTAGATGCGTGTTGCATGGAGGTTAGAGGTGGATCTCCCTCATGCTGGTTTGAGTGTGTTTCATCTAGACTAGAGTGTGTGGCCATCTCAGGTTAGATTGGGAGAAGCCCAATTCTCCGGTGATGTGTGTGGACCATAGGGTTAGATTGAGAGAAGCCCAATTCTCCAATGGTGGAGTGACGTACTCTCCACGGCTTGTCACGTGAAGTGGGTCGCACCCATGGGCGACACCGAGCCTTTACCCTTTAAAAAGGGGGGGGGGGATAGCCCAACGAACACAAGAAATACCTCGTCTAGTGTTACTTAGCTGCTGAGGGATTTTTTCTTGAAATATTGAGGGCCATGAACGAAGCCCGCCTTCCTTAAGCTTTTCCAAATCTTGATCAAAACCAACCGGAGGCAGATAGAAAGGCCACAAACAATCTGCAAAAGGTAACAACAACAATACCGTTAAAGCACTCGAATAATATGCCAAGAGTGAGGACAAACTAGCACATTACCAATCGCATGACTCCAAAACGGCTGATAAAACCTATTGACATTGGGAATTTAGGCTTTGTTATTCTTAACAAAGAAATAATGAGACCACCACAAACCCAATCGCGAACGATCAACGTTTATGATTTTTAAGTTTCTACGTAAAGTAAAGTTGAAAGCTCCAGGAAGGGAAGGGAAGGATTCCTGGCAAGAAGAGCAATCTCATAAAAAACACAAGACATCTCGACCCCAACTTCTGAAGCCACGACAAAAGCCCCAACCAGGTTCCTCATCGATGAGGCGAAAAGTTGAGTAAAAAGCCATTTTCCTCTCCTCATAAAATGCGACCAAAAATTTTGGGAGAGGAAACCACAAAACGCAGTCCGTAAAAAACGACTCATACAGAACAATTAACCCATAAGGGGCATTGCATGGGTAACAATAATATCAAACCCTCTGGTAAACGATCACCATGAAAAAATTTGGAGATCAGGCGAGCATCTGATCGGGTATATACAATCTAGTGTTCCTTCCAAAAGTTTATGAACCTTCCTCGAGCGAGTAGAGACCAAAAAGGAGCCTGATGAGTCAAAATTGGCCTCAACAGTCGGAGACTTCATCAAACACGATGAAATAAAAAAAAATAACTTAGAAGCCACCCACTAAGCAAAGAGAAGGAATAAGAAAATACTATCTCAATATTCTTATAAGAGTCAGTTCAATTTGAATATCAAATCGTCTCACTTTTTAAACTTCCTTTCACTTCGATTTATTTCTAATATAAACAGAATTCCTGACCTAATTTCTTCCTTTATCATTTCTTAAACATAAATCCGAACTCACTCTTCAACAGTACGCCATAATAACCTCTGTGTATTGCTATGTATTTGTGCGTCTCATCATGGACACAGACTGCGATTTATCGGACCACTTCTCGCCTCACCGTATTAACTCTCTCTCTACTGTCTAATTCACCTTCGGGATCAAATCACCCTTGTCGGAGCTGATGGAGATAACTGTAGGGTTGTGAATTCCATCGGCTGATGACTACCCCCATCGTTCTTTTAGGTCAAAATCCTTCTTTTCATAGTTTATTTTTTCCGAGAGTGATGTTATTTGAGATTGAGCTGCAAATGATGTCGAAGTTTGATAGGGGTTCAATGATGTCAGTAAATATTGAAGGAGTGTGGAACGGTTCGAGTTCTAAGAGTTATCGAAAGTTAATAGAAGGAGACATTCATTGTTACTTAAGAAGGTGGAGAATGTGAAGATCGTGTGAATTGTAACAATAAAGAGGTTTAGTTTATGTCGTAGAAATTTGTATAAAGTGAGGTATTTGATGATATGGAATTTTTTAATATACATGGCTATGTTTTAAGGGTCAATTAGGTGAATATATAAAATCTTAACCTAAATTAGGTAAGTGTGTTA
This sequence comes from Sinapis alba, assembly GCA_012274485.2. Taxonomy (NCBI): domain Eukaryota; kingdom Viridiplantae; phylum Streptophyta; class Magnoliopsida; order Brassicales; family Brassicaceae; genus Sinapis; species Sinapis alba. The sequence continues at coordinate 70,040 of MU105770.1, forward strand.
TTTTTTTATTAATTTATAAATTTGTAAGTTGACATCCCTCAAATGACATTTTTGACCTCGACATTTTCTGACAGACTCATTACTCACTCTTGCCGCATCCAATTATTTTAACGTCTTGTGAACAAGTTTTTACTTTTTTTTTTGTAACCTAATTAACATATTTAATATATATATTAAATCTAAACATTAAAATTAACCTCAAATCTTAAACACTAAACACTAGGGTTAATCATAAACCCAAAGATTAACTTTAAACCTAAGAGTTAACCCTAAACCCAAAGATTAACCCTAAACCTAAGGATTAACTTTAAATCCAAGGGCTAACCCTAAATCAAAGGGTAAACCCTAAACCCAAAAATTAACTTTAAACCCAAAAGTTACTCTAAACTCAAGAGTTAACCATAAAACCAAGAATTAACCTTAAACCCAAAGGTTAACCCTAAATCCAAGAATTAACACTAAGTCCAAGGATTAACCCTAAACCTACAGATTTAGGTGGATTTTAGGTTTATACTTTAGATTTTTTAAATCCAAAGGTTAACCCTAAACCCAAAATTAACTTTAAACCCAAGAGTTAACCATAATCCCAAGAATTAACTCTAAACCCAAAGGTTAACCCTAAACTCAAGGGTTAACACTAAACCCAAGGGTTAACACTAAACCCAAGGGTTAACACTAAACCCAAGGGTTAACACTAAACCCAAGGGTTAACACTAAACCTAAGGGTTAATCCTAAACCCATGGGCTAGGTGTTTTTTTTTGACAATTTAAACGCTAAACCCAAAGGTTAATCCTAAACCCAAAGGTTAATCCTAAACCCAAAGGTTAATCCTAAACCCAAAGGTTAACACTAAATCCAATGGTTAACACTAAACTCAAGGGTTAACACTAAACCCAATGATTAACACTAAACCCAATGGTTAATCCTAAACCCATGGGTTAGGTATTTTTTTGTTGACAATTTAAACGCTAAACCCAAAGGTTAACACTAAACCCAAGGGTTAACACTAAACCCAAGGGTTAATCCTAAACCCATGGGTTAGGTGTGTTTTTTGACAATTTATGCAGAAACTATGACATAATGTTGCCTAGTTTCAGTTTTTAGTAATCATAATATAAATATTCATTATTCGGATAATCAAAGAGTTGAAATTTTAGTTTTTAGTAATCATAATATAAATATTCATTATCCGGATAATCAAAGAGTTGAAAATTTAGTTTTTAGTAATCATACTATAAATATTCATTATCCGGATATTTTGATATTATACTCCATCTGTTTCACAAAGAGTGTCATTTTATCACTTTTTTCTTGTTACACAAAGAATGTCATTTTAGAATTTCAATGTAACTTATAGCTTAATATTAATTGCAAAATGCAATGGTTTTATAAATAAATCTATTTATCTCAAATACTATTGGTCAAATAGGTGTAATTAATACAATCATAAATACATTTCAATCATTTTCTTAATATGTGTGAAATGTGTCTAAGTGACACTCTTTGTAAAACGGAGAAAGTATCATGTTTTTAAAATTATAACTGGTAATATATGGCTTTAGAAAAAGACAAAGGAAGAAACAAATAAAAAAAAAGAATAAAATTAACGAAGTTATATCAGAGTGTCAGAATTATTGTTTGTTGTCTGTAATTAGTTACAAGTTTGAATATGATTAATTATGAGAATAAAAAAAATCTACAATAAACATGTCCATCTACCTAATAAAATATGTTTTCATATATATTTATTGCAATTTCCCATGTTTTAATACTGCAATTTCCCATGTTTTAATACCAAACTTTGGCTTTTGAACGGAAAATAGTCTCTAGATTGGGCCTTACAAATAATCAAACAAACACGCGACATGCCAGAAAATATCTTGAATCAGTTAAAATAAAAAAAATCTCAAACCCTCTCTCGAAGTTTCCTTCTCTAACTTCCTTCTCTCTCCCCCCCCCCCCCCCCCCCCCCCCCCCCNAAGAGAAACCTAAATTTGCAGTTCTTTTTCACTAGTTTCGGATGCTGTATAATTGAAGAGTGAGTGAGAGAGAGAGATCGTTGACGACGCAGCGGTGATCGAAACCGAGGAGAGATCCGAAAATGGAAGGTGGAGGATCCAGCGTTAGATCCAGCTACTACAACGTCCTCGGTATTCGCAAAGACGCCTCTGTTTCAGATATCCGCACTGCGTACCGGAAGCTCGCCATGGTACTTCATCCACTGCTCTTTCGAATATATTCTATAAGCAAATCTTTAATTCTGAGTATTTTAATGAATTATTGTTTTTTTTATTTGTTGAAGAAATGGCATCCCGATAGATACGCTAGGAATCCTGGTGTCGCCGGAGAAGCCAAACGTCGGTTTCAGCAAATCCAAGAAGCCTATTCTGGTCATTTCACATTATTCTCTCTCCCTCAAAATATCTTCTTAACGTCCGTTATTCTTGTCGTTATCTTTTCATAACTTCCGTCTTATTTGTCTTACAGTTCTGAACGACGAGAATAAGCGCTCGATGTATGACGCTGGACTATACGATCCCCACGAAGATGACGACGACGTTCGTATCTTCTTTATTTATTTCATTCTTTACAGATTTGTATAACACGTCGTCGTTTCCTGATGTTTGATTTATTTCTTAATTGGTCATTGTCGTTTTATAATATGCCATTCCCACCTCATATTTATTTTATTAACTAAACTTCCCCCCCCCCAAATGCTGTTATCAGGACTTCTGCGACTTCATGCAAGAGATGATCTCAATGATGAACAATGTCAAAGGCGAGGTACGTTGGATTTATCCTTCTGCTCTTCATTCATCCCTCTGTTAGAATTCCCGGTTCATTATAACCAGTCGGTTCAACAACTCTACCCATAACCAGAATAATAAATTATAGTACATTTATGATTCTGGGTTGATTGGGTTTCCAAGACCGGTTAGATTCGTTGGTAAAATTGAGGTTAACCGATATAAACCGGTTTTATAAATGATAAGTCTGCGTACTCGATTAGTGGGATGGAGTAGTTGGTAGCATTAACCGGTTAGGCTTTTGATGAATAGAGAGACAGCTTGGAGGACTTGCAACGTATGTTCACGGATATGGTTGGTGGAGATAGCGTTAGCTTTGACTGCAACAACAATCAAAGGGACAGCAAAAGACCACGTGTCAATATCTCAAGAAGTAGTGCTGCGATGCGTTAGTACGTTGGTTCTCTTTTGTGTTTGTGTTTGTGTTTGTGTTTGTGTTTGTGTTTTGTCGTGTTGAAATGTATCAAGTCTCAATTTTCATTCAGTGTTCTAATTTCTAGTGTCAACTCTGAAGGCTATAAAATAAAATATCTTTGGTGTCCAACTAGAACTATTTAGGGTCTCATTGGTTTTCATTCCGTAACCGCAGTAACCGCAATTTTTTAAGTTGGTACCGGTTGTTACCATTTTCAAACAATTACAAAAAATAATATAAATTGTTACAAACTGTTTTAAAATTCATAAGATCAAAAACTGTTTTTTAATTGTTTGTGGTTGCGGATAGATAAAATAAATATAAAATAAAATTTTAATTTTTTAAAATATATTGATATTAATTTTGAAATTAAAATATTATAAATAAAATAGATATTTTATATTTTAATTTTGATTCACTAATAATATTATTTTTATCGTATAAAAGTTATAAACCAAACTATTCAGTATAATTTTGACATTAATATATATATACATATATATATATATACAAATATAATAAAATAATTTTAAAAATTTTAATAAAATTTTCAAAATAAATTTTATTGAAATTATAGTTTCTATTTAAACTAAAAGAATAATAATAAATGTAATATTATTACTCTCTCCGTTTTATATTAAGTGTTGTTGTAGAAGAAATTTTTCGTTGTAAAATAAGTGTTGTTTTAGCATTTCAATGCAGAATTTATTAACTTTATTTTTCAATTTTATTTTCTATTGGTTGAAATATGGTTAGATGTATGATTAATAATGTTTTATATATAAAATATATAAAATTAAATGTTTTAGGAAACAAAGGGAATATTAATTATATTATGTTTAACAATTATTATATTTTAATATAATATTATGTTTTTAATATTTTTATAATGTTATAATATGTTAATATTGATAATTTATTATTAAAATGTTATAAGTATCTCATAATGAATTATTCATAAATATCTCACGAACGCAACAATTTATAATTAATATATTAATCGTATGAGTTGTTTAATAATGCTAATAACACAATTACCGACATCAAAAACTTTCACAACTAAAACAATAACCACTGGGTTTCAAACAATCTGACCTTTAACTCTTGCACTGTTGGAATAGTTATTTTAGGTGTGATTGATGATAGTTGTAAGTGATGTATACATCTTTAATTCTCTCCACAACATTAAAATAAAAGAAATTAAGCCTTAGTTAATTTTTTAATCTCACATCCATGTCTACTTTCTATTTTATTTTATATTAGGTGTTTGCCCGCGCTTCGCACAGATAGATTATTTGTGTATTGTTTAAAATTTGACGTTGTTTATATTTTTGTATGTTTTCTATCAAATATTTTATTTTTGTTGTAAAAAATTTGATATGAATTGCATAATTGTGGTTATTGAATGGGATGGACATAACCATTATAATGATTGCATTCATACTTTTTAAAAATTACTGTTAACTAATTCAATAATTAAAATATTCTTATAATGATTGTTATTTTGGTTCTATGTTTGAACAATATTGATTTACCTTTACATCAAAACAATGACTATCAAAACAGTAACTGGTGGATCTGAAAATACAAATTACGTTGAGAGAAAGTAGTTGTTTTTGGTACTTGAGTTTGCTGAGAAAGCTAAGTATTTTGAACTTAGATGATCTCGGCACCTTTCTTGCATTTCAAATACTCTTTTAGGATCCCTCTCCATAATCCAAATATTTGGTTTGTTAGTTGTTGTGAGGCAAAACTTCATGATCATATTTTTTTATTTTTTGTTTAAATATTTGTAATCTCCTTCCTATTGATTGGAAAACACAGAGAGATAAACATACTACAAAATTTGAGAGAAAGAAATCTAGTTTGAGTTTGATTATTTATAAAACTGGTATTAAAAATTAATTTTGACGTAACCTAGAGAAAAATATATGGTTTGTTTTGCCTTTGCGTCTTCTAAAGAAAATGAGGAGACAAAATGTATGCGCGAATTATAAAGTTTATGTTATGCTTCAATACATTTTCATGTTCTTTAGGATAAGAAAACGAATGCATGTCTAATATAAATTAGATGTTCATGTATTATAATCTATATAAAACTACTCTGTATTCTATGATTTTGACAAACTAAACTTTGTAATTTATATTAGATTCAGTGCTGACGGTAAACTAAAATTTTGGCAAACTATTTAAACATGGAAAACACTTTCTAAGGCACAAAAAAAAAACTCAAACACTATCTTGCTTCTTACTTGAGGAACTGAAGTCATCATTTAAGAGTACGCTTGAGGAACTGAAGTCACAGTATATTACATGCCCAACCAAATATACCACACACTCCACTAAATTTTTCAGAATCCCCCACACATTTTCTCCTCAAGAGATCGCAATACGGTTCAGAAAAGACATTTACATAAATATTCAAAAAGAGCTCCAGGATAAGAATAATATAATAACAGTTACGGCAGATGCGGATGATATAATTATAGGTTTCCCGAAGGTTTCTCTGGTTTCTCACCAAATGGCATAGGAGGATTCACAGCGGGTGTAAAACTAACTATTGGAATACAAAGATGATCGTGATGATATTTTCTTGAAGATTTAAAATGGAATAAAACGCTTAATAGAGATGTTACTTACTCTTGGTTTGGAGCTGGAGTCGGAGTCTAAACTGCTGATACTTCAAGATTGTCCAATCAAGTACATATGCAACTAATAACCTGCAAATATAGAACGTTAGAAACAAATTTTTTTTAGTGCACAATAAAAAAGAAAGAAGTTGTTTTTAATGAGAAAATCTTCGAGCATAAGCTACATGAAAGTTACAAAAATATAGACTTCTCTCAACCGTCAAACAAATAGATCTCTGAAAAGCCTCTTTGGGTATGGATAATCTGGTTTGGCTTCAAACTGCAATGGTGGTACATAGAGAAAGTATGATGTCTCAGGTGGAATGATTTTAAGTAAACCTGCCAATGGAGAAGAAGATTATATATATGAATGAATTATTTTGGTTAGTGACTCTTCTACTACCTTTAAGACAACATTTGGCTAATTCCACACAATTTTTTCAATAAAACTGTAAAAAAATCAGTAACTATTACCTCGACATGTGAAAGCCTTCTCTTTTCACTGATCTTGCCATAATTCAGATTTCTGGTACCTGCACGAAGGCCTTGCCAAGGAATATTACATAGAGAAATCGAAGGTGGGGAGGTAAACATATCAAATGGAAGCAAATAAAAAAAAATACTGGGTAAAGTAAGGATGAAAACATGGTGATTGTGCAAGAATCTGAGTCGATGCATAATTCAATTCTAATATGCTTTGGAGGCTGCTCTTGAGTAGTTTTAGGATTAGAAGTATTGAATTGTATTAGACATATATGCTTAAGATTCTCTCAATTTATATATCTTGTTACTTTATAGATTGGTGAGAATAGGAAGCTGGTCTCATCTATAAAAGAGAACACTCCTGAACTTGGATGTTCGAAAATCTTCTATGAAAGAAGAGTATGGTTCTTTTGTTAATGCAAATACTGATGCAATTTAAAAAGAAACGGTGGATGGAGACATGAACGATATTGTTAACTCAAGCAATCATGGAAAGACATTTTTGAACAAAGAACCAGAAGGTAAGACTTTACCTCTCGGTACCGCAACCCTGAAGAGAAGAAAACAAAGTTCAACCTTTGCAAAATTCTCTTTCACAGTAACCTCTCTTGATAAAGAGAAACCATCCGGTGTATCCAAAAAAAGAAACCTTGGTTTAGCGTAGTAGCCTCGTGTGTAGATCTTCCATGTACACCATCTTATATTATAACCTCTTCAACTAATACTTTTGATCATGTAACTTCCGCCCTTGTATATAAACATAGAGATGACGAAGAGATGGTTACTTCAATATGTAGATTTTGGATTGCTTTAGGAAATTTGAAGAGATTTGTGAATTTGTTTGCTAATTAATAGAAAAAGGAATTTTTTTTTTTTTGTGTAGAATTTTAGAAACCTACGTATTAATGAAAGTTGGAGACGGTAGGGTGACTTGATCGGTTGCTGGGTTATCTAGAAAAACATAATGGCTGAGATACTAATATCAAAGTCAGAAGATGATGAAACCCTATATGTTGATGGGCTTAAACTAAAGAGTATATTAAAGCTCATTTGAAAGCTAACCAAAAAAATGTCAAAACATAAAGCCCAGCAGAGATCTAGTGACGAATCTATTATATAATGAGGGAGTTGTGCTCTCTCCTAAGCATGTCCACATAGGTAGACTGTGGGTCCCATTTTAATTAATACTAACGCCGTCGTTACTTCTGTTAAATAAAGTTAACGCCGTCTAAAACAATGTGTAAAAACTGCGAATTTCAAAAGTTTATGTATTTAATAGGCAACAAAAATTAGTTCATGTATTAAACGGGGATCCAAAATAGTTCATGTATTTTATTAGCAAATGGAAATTAGTCCGGGTATTTTTAAGGAATTTTCCCTTTTTGATTTCATATAGTTTGGGTATTTATATTCTTTTATATATAGAAGTCCAATAAAGAAACCAGATTTATCATCAAACCCATTGTCAAGGCCTAATTTGTAATTGGTATGTAGCCCAAAGAAAACCAAACTCTACGTTTCATGTTCGACTCTATTAGGTATGGAACCGTCTCCTTCTTTAACGATTCAACATCTCTCTCTCCCCCTCCTTCCTCTCAACTTTGACCTCCCCTATGTCTTCATCTCTGTCTCTTCCTTACCTTCTGTTCAAAGTTTCTATCTTACCTTATACAATGAATCTTCAGTTTACATTTAAGGCATTAACTCCCACAAACTCTCCCTCTCCCTCTTTTACAATCAAAGAATTAGCTTCATGCGTATCTAATCCGAAAACACCTCAAATACTATAAATAAGAGAGGGTTGAGAGTGGAATCAAGCATCACCAACACGCTCTCTCAGTTTATTTTCTCTCGAAAACCTAAAATCATCCTTCGAACAAAATTATGAACAATGCTTCAGAAGTTTGACATCTCCAGGCTCTTGCAAACACGAACTGAACTCCCTGTTTTTTTTTTTATTTATGTTTGCTAATTTATATTTTAGTAATTTTATATATGATTTTGTTATTAATCGTGAAGCTCTTATCAAATGGCAGATCTTGGCCAAATTCGTTATGTGCAAGGTTCTGATCTTAAGAAAAGTGAAGCAATGACTAGATTTGTGGTCCATTTCCTCATTGATCTGTAAGTCCTCACCGCTGCCCCTGTCATCGACCTTCAGAAGTTCATGCTCAGAAAGTTCAACCACCTCCAACCTTTAGCAAACACTAACTTAGAACTACACGGTATAGTTTTATATTTGCTTCTCAAGTCTATAAAACACAATCCCCTACATTTATATACGCGTTTGATAAAACCAGTTATTTATTTGTAGATGTTGTAGGCCAAATATGGTCTATCCAAGGCTCCACTCTCAACAAGCAACTACTCGAGTTGTGGTCTGTTTTCTCATTGCCCCATAAGACCTTATCACTTTGATTTTCACTTATTCGTCATATTTTAAAAATAAATTGAACACACTCCTTCAACAGAACTGTGGTGGTGTACTTTTAGGAGTTCTGTATTTTACCTAGCTCATGGTTCCAAACATGCTGCGATTCTGGTCATAGGTTCAACTATTGGTGCTTTGGAAGCTGGATTAGATAATTTGAAAGGGCATACAAGGAACATGCACGGGTTCTTACAGGTTTTGGTGTGGAGCAAGTCATAGTCACATTCAACAAAATGGATGTTGTTGTGTATTCAACGGCAATGTTTGATTTGATTAAGCAGCATGTTGGATGCTTTCTACAATCCTGTCGAAAGTTGGTATTAGTTGGTAATCAAACCTATAGGAGCTGTCAAAGCTTGGAGAAGCAGAAAGCAAAGCTGAAAATCTAAAGAATCAAGATCAAGAATCACAAAACCATTGTGTAAGGATCCAAGAAGTAAAGAGTTTCAGAAGAGAGTAATAACGACCATAATGCTGGAAGAAGACACTATTATATGGAGTTCTTTTCTTTGTGCTTGCAGGAAAAGTTGAGTTTTTTTGGAGTTACTATTCAACCTATATAAGTATTGTTTTCAATTCTAGGTAGTTAGGCCATGTTTATTGGCGGGTTCTTAGGATGGGGTTCTTAGCATAATTTAAGAACTGTTTCTTAATTTTAACTAAGAAAAAGTTGAAACGGTTCTTAAATTACGATAAGAACCCCGTCCTAAGAACCCGCCAATAAACATGCCCTTAGAAAACGGAATAAGGAAATATGCTATGATGCTAATGTTGATAGGCGTATTGATGTTTTTTTGGCATTTGCTCATGAAATTACCCCACACCAAATAATATATTTGTCCCCATTCATTTAATTTCTTCGTTTGTTAATCATTTTACTTTATTATTTGATCAAATTTTGTAAAATAATTGATTTGCGTCCATACAAATTTAATAGGCAGATATATTTACTTTCTTTTTCCATGGCAAAACAGTTTATGTTAATTAAAAAGTTAATACCTTTAAATAATAAATATTAGAACCCATGATATTATCATATCAAACTTCCTTATTCATAGACTTTTTTATTTACCGATTTTAATACCTTTAATGATTAAAGTTAAGAATTTTTTGACAAAAATAAAAATAAATGTAAAATTGAGTAAAAATTAAAGACAAATCCCCCGCGCTTGCGCGGAGTAAAGAACCCTAGTTCAGATAATTTGAGGATTTTTTTTTAGATGCTACGTGACAGTTTTTACTTCTATCTCCAGATGACGTGGTACGCCCTAAGAAGAGAAGATCCTATTTTATATATATTGATTGATGACTATAGAGAACTAATTTTCTAGACCACTCTAATAACTGCTTTTGAAAATACTTTTTTCTATAAACACACATACGCCTTCTTTCCTCTATAGTAACATAAATATAATAATATATTTTTTTAACGCTTCTTCTCTCTCGACCCTTGCGACGCTTAAGACGATAAAAAAAACAAAAAACCTTAGTTTCTGAGTTCATCCGGCCGTCGCCGGCTCCAGCGTCGGTTCGTACTCTTCCTTTTGTTGTTTTTCAATTCTATGTCGTAGTTTATTAAGTCAATACATATGGTTTCATTGAAATTATCATCATCTACTTGTTATCTAATCAAGCGACATGTCTTCTCGTTATGTTGTCTCTCCTTTTCCGGTTACCGGCGTGTGATAGATTCGTCATGGATAAATGAATTTTGTTTGCTTACGGGTTTATGGTGCGGATATGGGGTTGGGATCAGACATTTGACGAATCCAATTTCCCCCTTATCGGTGAGTATATTATCTCCTTAGTTGTTGAGTATCATCTTCGGACAAACAGAATTCTGGGATTCTGCGTTGTTGGCGTATTTCCGTGGCTGGTTTGGCACGGTGGTTTATCACTTTCTGCAATTTTTTCAAAAGGATTGCTAGTTCTTTGGAACAAAAAAATGAATCATAAACCACCATGGCTGTGGAGACGATTAAGTATGGTATATGCACTTAACAATTGGATGTGGACGATTGCAAGATCATTATTCCAGAGAGTTGGTCTTCATCTTCATTGAATAATAGGAGAAAAAGATAAGCGTGCATGTGATGATATGAAGTGGATAAAGATGGAGTCAGATGATTATCAAAGTCAATACAAGGGGTGTCTCAGGTTTTGGATAGAGATTACAACAAAACATGTTATCTCCTGCAGTGGGAGTGTATGGAATGGGCAACGATGTAACAGATGGATCGTACCTCATGATCTATTAAGTGATAAAAGGCGTTGGATTACAGTGGATGATATCCGAACACAAGATCACATAAGACCGAGAACAACGATAGAAAAGTTAGCGAATCAGTCTATCCTGCAAAATGAGTTAGGAAGCATCGTGTTATTATTTTTCTTTTATCATGTTCAGCTTCAAAATGTATTTGTTGTATGTTTCGATTCTGATACTTTGTTAAACCTTAGTTTATATTAATAAAATTAAAGTGTTATAAAAAATTCTTACATATATAATCCAGAAAAATATTACAAATACTATGTAAAAATATTTATACATATATATAGTATATAAATAAAAAAAGTTTCACATACATATATAAACTAAATTACATATATTAATGTATATCATAATCATTTTATAATTTCTACAATAACTAACTAACTTATAAATTTTTATTTTAAAATATTTTTATTTTAATTTGAATGTTAATTTTAATATAATAAAGTTTAATTTTAATATAAATGTATAATATTAGTGTAAACCAATCATGCTTTCTTAAAAAAAATCACAGCTAAAATCTTGTAGTTACATCACAAAATCCTATAGTATAAATTCTAAAACAAAAATATAAATCTACAGCTACTGCTACAATCAATCAGACTCTTTATCCAGTAGATAGAATCATAGAAATGATCAACCAAGCAATTATACAATCCCATCTGAAGTACTGCTGGTTTGATCCTATCAAAACCAAATCAAATTGAATATACTTTATGTTATAAGTTTAGATTTTGTAAGAAATAATTTTGGTTTTTCAAAAACCCCCAAACAAATCTAATCGCAAACCAAACTTTTACTACCAGATAAAATAATAATATTTATTTACTTAAATTATTTATATTGTATGTATAGAGGTTAAAAAGAATTTAAGGACCAGAGGTATACAAGGTGGCATGGTATGTTCACGGTGCGGGGAATCGGAGGAGTCTATAAATCATGTATTTTTTTAGTGCCCACCAGCGATTCAGGTATGGGCACTCTCAAGGATACCTTCAAACCCATATATTTTCCCTGCTAAATCAGTATTCATGAATATGGATAACCTGTTCTGGAAGGTCCTCCCAGTATTACAGGATCACCATTTTGCATGGATCCTATGGTACTTATGAAAAGCACGAAATAATAAAGTATTTAGCAATATAGATGTGGATATGAGGGATAACTGACAGAGACTGAATCCACTTTTTGGAACGAGGCTCAGAATTCCCTTTCTCAGGGGATTGAACATTATAGAACTTCAGATATCGCTGCTACTCTACCGATTATACGAGGCAGATGGTGTTTCACAGATGGATCATGGAAAAATCAGGAACTCTTTTCAGGACAAGGGTGGTATAGTACTTTGGATGGTTTCGATGCCTTAATGGGAGCGAGAAACGTTAGAGCGATTTAGTCGCCATTACATTCAGAGATAGAGGCCCTGATTTGGGCAATGGAATGTATGCGGAATTTACGACAGTACACAGTTACATTTGCAACGGACTGTTCACAATTGGTGAAGATGGTGTCGCAACCAGACGAATGGCCAGCATTTGAGGGATATATGCAAGATATAAAGTTGCTAAAGACTAGTTTCATTAGCTCCGAGTTAATCCATGTACCACAGACACACAATAAAAGGGCGGATAGTCTTGCACGGGCTGCACGAGTGCAATCGTCTTCTCGTTCATATGGATGCGGATCTACCGGTTTGGTTTACAGAGTATGTATGAGTCTGTATCAGTTGCTGACAAAATTTTTTTTTTATCTATATCGCGTTGAAAATATCAAGCTTTTGTTTGTTTTGTCAAGATCATTTCCAAAAAAACCTCTACTTTGAAATCTGCAAAACCTTATAGTTAAAATTTAAATATGTTATTCTCCAAAAAAAATTCAAGCTTAATTTCAAAAGTATTTGTATTTTACTACGGTTTTTATATTTTTCATAATGAATTAAAATCCATAATTTTTTAATTAAAAAATTATAAAATATTTCAATAATATTAGTTAATAAAGTGTTACACTAAAATATAAATTTTACATAGAAATATACAGTTAAATATTAAATTGCAAGAAAAATACCACATCATTCCATAAAACTATTAGTGTAATAATTATGTATTCATGTACTTTTAAAAAACTTTCGTATGTTAAGTTTATTTTGTAATATTGTTTTTGTTTAATTCTAGTTTTAAAATATTTTAAATCTTACTTTTTTTAATTTTATGTGTAAAATTTAAATTTATAGAATATTGAAATATTTATGAGATATAAAATTTTAAGGATTAAAACAATAAACAATAAAATGTTAAAAAATCATAAATATATGGGAAAATCGCATAAAAACTTTTAAAGTGGTACTTGCTAACACTTTAAACCTTCAATATTTTTTACTACATTCAACTTGACTTTCTTGCTTATCAAGTTAAAAAGTGACCAAAAATGCTGATTTAAGGGTAAAAATTAATGAAGTCTCAGTTTTTAACAAATAAAAAAAATATATATATATATAAAGTAAATAAAATAAAAAATTAGAAAATAATAACTTTTATAAATAATCTTATTTAAAAAAAATAAAGGTTTTAAAAAATAAAAAATAATCAAATAATTTTTATAAATTGTCTAAAATTTTAGGAATCATTTTTTAAAAAATCAAATAAAATTGTTATAATACTCAAAAAGAAAATTTAAAACTTAAGAAAACTTAAATTATTAAGAAATTCAAGTAAGAACAAATTTTAATTTAAGTAAATTATTATTTGAATTTTTTTTAAAAAATAAATTTTCTTAAGATTTGAATATTTATTTTTGAGTATAATAAATTAAAAAATTTACTTAATTTTTCAATCAATTTTTTAATTTTAGACAATTTATACCTTAAGAAACTTTATAAATTACCTAAAATTAAAAAGTTGTTTTTTCAAAAAATCAAGTAAAATTGTTAAATTTACTGTACTCAAAAAGAAAAATTCAAGCCTTAAGAAATTTAAATTTTTTAAAATTTTCAAATAATAATTTATTATAAGTTTAAAATTGTTATTACTTGATTTTTTTTAACAATTTATAAAAAAAAATTTAAAATTTTGTAGCCTTTAACTTTTAAAATTATGATTTTTTTTTAAAAAATCTATTAATTTCCCACTTTTTATTTATTTTTGATTTTATTTATTATTTCAGTTTTGTATTTTTTATTAGAAAACTAACACGTTATCAGTTTTTACCTGTAAATAAATAGTTTTGGTCATCTTTTTGACTTGATGAACAAGTAAGGCAAATTGATTTTTTGTGTTTAAATATGTCAAGTTGAAGATTTTAAAATGCTAGTGAAAAAAGTTGAAGGTTTAAAGTGTTAGTGAATAACACTTTATAGATTTTTTATGCAATTTTCCTTGAATATATGTGTGTATGGATTAAAATGAAAATAAAAACATGAAATTTGAAATTTGAAATTCTTAAATTTCTTTTCAAAGAGAAAAAAACATATTTGAAGTTTATCTTTTAGAGATACTCTAACATCACCTAATTTTAGTTCATTTGTGAAATTTTGAAAAGTATATTAGTAATATTCAGTATTTTCAAATTGAGATATCCTAAACATAAAATGGGGACACATGTTCCAACCCCACTTCCTTTCCATGTCTGATTGAACTTAAATTAATTAAACTTTTAAAAAGATTCTTTACAAAAATAATAACATATTTAATAATATCAACATAAAAACATAAATAAAATTTCCATTATAAACAGATTCAAATACAATAACTCAAATTAAAAAAAATAAAAAATTTCTAACCATCTTTGTTCAACTCAACACCCATCATGTTCTGCTAGTTAGGATCTTGAATCATTGAGTCTTGGTGAGATTCATTTCATTGTGTCGGATTCCAAGACTTCCTATCTTGCTTGTGGAGTAGCTGGTTCCTAATAAACTTGTCTAATCATTCTTCACCTTCACTAAAGCGCTAGACGAAAATAACTACATTATACATTGAAAATAACTACACTATACAAAAAAATAATAACAAAAATAAATATGATTTTTTTAAAATATATATTATCTTAAGATAAATGTGTAACACTAATTATAAACAAAAAATTTAAACTGATTATAATATAAACTAAATTAATAACAAGATAAATTATACAAAATAATTATACTAATATTAATTAAGCCACAAAAATTAAATATTATACAAATAAAATTTCTTTTATTATTAAATAACATTCAATTAATTTATATAATTTATTTAATAAATTTAAAATAAAATATGTACTGTCGCACGGTCATGATCTAACATAGACAATATGATATGTTGAAGTAATATTGAGATTGTCTTATAAAATTTGGTTAGTCAAGTGATTTAAGTATTAATGACTAAGTTATTTTTTGAGTTTGGGTCACACGTATTAATAAGTTACTTTATTGTGTGTTTTATTTTTCATGAAACTTTAAATATATTAATTAACCTAAAAGATCGGGAATAAGGATATGGTTACAAACCCATCTTATAAAAAAACACCCAATTCAAATTATTTCCTATTTAGCTTTGCTTGACCCATAATCCCGGTGTGTTCTGTTACAACGGATCTAATAACCTTGATTATTGATCCCTGTTCTACCTTTGACAAACCCACAAGAAGGAGAGATTCACCTCGTTTCTTTGGATGTCATGTCTTCTCATGACGTCTCCGCATTACCTAGTTCTTGACGAGCTTATATAAGATACCACTAGACCCATCGTCAAGCGCCGCCTCTGAGAACTAAAGGATGGTAATCCATAAATTTTCTCAAAACGTTGAGGCCGGTGACAACGGTCCAACATGAGAAAGAAAACACAAGCAATCACCGGAGAAGCCATCAACAAGCTTCAATGATGAAATATGGAAACTAGCACCAGGCAGGGGAGAGTCAAATGAATCAAAGTTCAAAAAGTGTTACAACGAAGGAGCCATAGACGACATCGGAGATACGTAGCACCACAAAACTCCACACGTCACCAGCGCTAGATCCAACACAGAAAAGACCCAAAAGCTAAAATACGCCTTCAAGGTAAAAAGAACCTCCAAAGAGTTCATGGTACCGATTGAAAACCAGACGGGCTAACCATGACACCAAGGATGAATCACAAAACTAGAAACCGACGCAGCACAAGGAGACTAGGAGAAGCAGATCGGAAACCCGTAATGTAGAACATCGAAGAGCTTGGCCTCCACCTCCAGAGACGCCTAGTCACGGAGAGAACAAAGGGAAAAGGGTATTCTTAAGAGCCTGAACAACCGACTCTGTCGAAAGTAACCACATCTCCTTCTCACCAAGACTCCATAGCCAGGAGATACCACAATGGAGTCGCACTTTCTCTCGAGCGAAGGACTAACTAAAGATATCTTTGGAGACAGACCACGAGCAAGGAAGAAGAATGAAAAAATCACGAAGGAGCAAATGAAAAACAAGAGGAGAGAGGTAAAAGGTGACGCCTAAGGCGCCAGCAAGGGCACTCACGCGCCGGCCGGACGCCGGAGAACACATAAAACTTGATCGGACGCGAAAGAGTAAGTGTTAAGAGAGAGATAATGTTTGAATAAGTTGCTTTAGTTGAGTGGTTAAAGTATTTATGTCTGAGGCTTTTTGTATGGGTTTGATTCTCATAAGTGATAATTTTTTTTTTTTGGTAAATGACATTGTCTGAAATGATGATGTGAGTTTATCTAATCAGCAGATTAACTATAGTTAACATACATTTAAACACAGTTTGGAGGTTTATATTTTTTTAACTTATATACGATTACGATTAAATATCCAAATATTATATAGTTCGGGAAGAAAAAAGTATTACCTACAAAGTTGAGGTTGTAATAGACCATTTTCTCAATGATGGTACAGGTTGGCTTCAACTATGGACAATATCAAACCATTATATAGCTTAATTCATAACATGCCACGTCATCATGCCAACTTGATCACCGGCTCGAGAGATTTATTTCTGAAATTTCTTATTTTTGGTCATATTTAGGAATCTATATCAAAGATAAAAACTTTTTTTTCGGTTTTCTCAGCGAGGAAGATAATGTTTTTGTTCGATTGATTCTACGGAATCTTGGCATCGTTGGGGTTATGGCAGAAAGAGGCGAAGATTTTGTTGCAGACAAATATCTGAAAATAACCGAATATATATATTTAACTCTATATTTTTAGTTTATTTCTTTCATTTTATTTAAAATATTTATTTACATTTATATTTTTTTTTGAAAGCGAAAGGCTATTCTATTACTCAAACTAACCAGACTGGAATAGAACAACCAATGTAATACAACTTTTGATAAAAGTATCTAGCAGTTATGACTAACGAGTCTGAAATTTCATTAAGCCTTCTTGGAAAGTATGAAATCTTAAAGTCAGGGAAGCATATCTGCAAAGTCTTTATCACTTCTAACTCCGTTGCAAAACGTGGCCACACTTGAGGATCTTTTATCATTGCAATCAGATCTTTACAATCTGTTCCAAAGTTTTGACATGTCGAAAACTGAAGCATGCCCTCCATTGCCCATCATAGTGATTCCACTTCGGAGTGTAGAGCATTCTCCCGGCATCTTAAATTCCTCATCCCCAAAAGCTGAGTCCTCCCAATACTATCCTTCCATACCCATCCACATCCACTAAACTGAGCATCGGAGGTCCAAGAACCATCAACCATACATATATTGTCCAGACTTATGGTCTGGACACCCTCAATACTATGATGTTGAGGAGTGAAAGCAATCCTCTCGTTCGCATTAAACCATGCCTGACATTCACTCTCTGCAAAGTAGACCAACTCCATAGGATCTCTATCAATCCCCCGAAATAATTTATCATTTTGCGCCTTTCATATATACCAAATCAGCTAGGGATAAGGATCCCTATATGATATTTCCACATCCATTCTATCCCTCATCCAAAGAGATAATCCATGTTGGCATAAATGCTCGTAAGGGGAAATATGTTAGGACTACTTGGGATGGATGAAAGAGACCATACTTGCAAAGCTGGAAGGCACTCAAAAATGGCATGAGTAACCGTTTCTTCAGGTTTCCCATATCTTGGACAATAATTATCACATATCATCTTGTGGCGCACTAGGTTCCGTGTTACAACGACATGTCATGTTATCAATTGCTACATAAGATGACAAATCTTCTGGGTGCTTTACATTTCTAGGCAAAGGCTTGAAATTTAGTTATACTGGGTTCAATGACTTGTGGCTCCCCAATCTTTCTCAATATATTACTCGCAACCCAATATTCCGACTTAACAATGTATTAACCATTCTCCGTATAACTCTAACAAAAAGAATCTCTTTGAAGCGAAGCACTAATGGCCAAACTCCTGATATGCTGAATATCTTCATGAACAATATAATTTTCCAATATGCCAACATTCCATTCTTTTGACTCCATAATAATTAAATGCTAACCCTCATTTTTGGATTCAAAACCGGAGCAGATGGACATATTAATATTGTTCATGGCTCAAGATCATATGATATAAATATAGTTGCAGACAAAATAACTTGATATTCAATTAAAATGCTTGTCAACTTTCTTGTTTCATACATCAACAAAAGTTACATCCAAATTCTCAAAATAATAATTAGATTAGTATTTTTTTTATTTTTAAAGTTTTGTTCTCACACATATTAATCGCCCAACCTATTAAAATTATAAAAGTTAGTTAAGTTAATTGTAAACTTTTAAGTACAAAAAACTTTTTTTAAAAATGATTTTTTGTTTCAAAATCTAAATATCTGAGCTCGACCTGAAATAATCGGACCCGAACGAAAATATTCAAACCCAACCCAATATGTAAAATACTCGAACGGTTCTAAAACCCTATACTAGAATACCCGATCTAAATCTGAACGGATACCCGAACGTTCATACCTACTTAAAGTTGTTTGTTTTGTAGCCAAGGTCATGATTATTGCAGGGTTCTTAGGACGGGGTTCTTAGGACGGGGTTCTTAGCATAATATATGAACCATCTTTTAACTTTAACTAAGAAAAAGTTAAGAGACGGTTCTTAAATATCTTATTTAAGAACCATCTCTTAACTTTTTTTAATTAAAGTTAAGAGACGGTTCTTATATTGCGTTAAGAACCCCACCCTAAGAACCCCGTAATAATCATGCCCCAAAAGACATTTGCTTAGACAAATCTATTGTTATCAGATTTTCCCGAATAGTTCCTTTTTTATATGATATTCAAAATATTGCATAGAGTCATGGTACTTCAAATCTCTAGAAACAAAGAATTAATAAGAACAACTTTTTTATTAGCTTTAGAAATTATTCAAAAAACTAAAACTCTTCAATGTTTCTCTTGGATCTTATGGAACACCTCTCTATTAGACCTATATTTATATGAAAGACAATTCCCTTTAACATGTGGGATATGGAAAACATAAACTTAATCTAATAGAAAACCTCATTTTCCTATTCTAGATTTCCTTTTCATGTTTATCTCTTAACATATTAAACATCTAATAATATGTTAAGTTTCCACAAGCTTGGAATTATCCAACATTCACCCCCTTAATTCCAACTTGAATTAGGGAGATCAATTTCTTGAACTCCAATTAAGCTCCTCATTTGCTTGAACTTAATCCTTGCTAATGGCTTGGTAAGGATGTCGGCCTTCTGCTCTACACCCGGCACATGCTCCACTTCGATTTGCCCATTCTCCACACACTCACGAATGAAGTGATACTTCTTGAGTACATGCTTACTCCTTCCATGGAAAACTGGATTCTTTGTTAGAGCAATGGCTGATTTGTTGTCGATCCTAAGTATGACCTTCTTGCCTTCTTCACTTAGTATCTCACTCAACAAGTCCTTTATCCATATAGCTTGCTTCGCTGCTTCCGTTGCCGCCATGAACTCTGCTTCGCATGATGACAATGCGACCGTCTGCTGCTTCTGCGACGTCCAAGTGATCAGTGATGAACCGTAGTAGAATGCATGTCCCGACGTGCTTCTCCCATCATCAAGATCAATGTTGTGACTGCTGTCACTGTAACCAACGACACTCCTTGACCCATCTCTCTTGAAGAACAGACCGAAGTTTGTTGTTCCTTTTACATACCGCAGTATGTGCTTGATGGCTTGTCCATGAGAGTCTCTCGGATTGTGCATGTATCTGCTTAGAACACCCACTGCGTAACACAAGTCGGGTCGTGTGTGAAGCAGATACCTCAAACATCCTATGGTTCTTCTGAACTCCGTAGCTTCTATCCCTGGTTCATCTTCAGCTTTTGAGATTTTCAAGTTCGGCTCCATTGGAACTTGAGTTGCGTTACACGTCTCCATCTTTGTGTCACACAGGATTCCTTGAGCATACCTTTCTTGTTTTATTCTGATTTTGTCTGCTCATTGAATCACCTCAATGCCAAGGTAATACGTTAGCTTTCCTAGATCTGACATCTCGAACTTCTTTGACATCTCCTCCTTGAAACGCTTAATCACTTTAAGAGAGGTTCCAGTCACAAATAGATCATCAACGTAGATGGCTATGATCAAGACATCTCCTCCTTCAGTCTTGCGGTACACTGATGGTTCCTTCGTGCACTTTTCAAATCTTATCTCCCTTAGAACCTGATCGAGTTTAATATTCCAAGCTCTTGGTGCTTGGCGTAACCCATATAAAGCCTTGTGTAACACATGCACTCGATCCTCTTCTCATTTCTTCTCGAAACCTTTGGGTTGAGTTACATACACTAACTCCTTCAGAACTCCATTCAAGAAAGTGGTCTTCACGTCCATGTGATGTATCTCCCAACCATTGGTTGCTGTGAGGGCTATCAAGAGCCTAATAGTTTCGAGACGTGCCACAGGTGCAAACACTTCATCGAAATCTATTCCTTGTCTTTGTACATAACCTTTTGCCACAAGCCTCGCCTTATACTTGTTCACAGTACCATCCGCCTTTCTCTTTATCTTGTAGATCCACATTAACCCTGTTGGTTTCGTTCCAGCGGGTCTATCCACAAGCTCCCACGTCTTGTTTCTTGTGATAGACTCCATCTCGGCCCTCATTACTTCAACCCATTCTCGTATGTGTTCAGCCTCAAGGTAGTTCTCTGGCTCGCCATCCACTGTGAGCAACAACATTGCACATTCTTGTTCTGCAAGTAACACATAGTCATCGAGATACTTTGGTTTTGTTATGGTCCGACCGTGCCTAGTCACCAATGGTTGAACTCCACCGTCTTGGTTTACATTGTGACCAGTATCTTCTTCTTCTTCCTCATCTTGGTTTATAGTTTCTTGTTCATGATCACCACCTTGATTATTACCTTCTTCTATATCACCCTCATGTGGAAGCTTAAGCATACTTGGTTCACAATCTTCTTGGGTTGTTGTAGTAGACCAATCCCAAGATTTCTCCTCTTCAAAAATCACATCTCTACTCACCATCACCTTCCCTGTGACTGGATCATAGAGTCTATAAGCTTTAGAACCCGGCTCAGTTCCAAGATTGATCACACACTTTGATCTCTCATCTAACTTCTTCAGGTGTGTCACACATATCTTTGCGTGTGCTACACAGCCGAATATCCTTAAGTGCTCGATATTTGGCTTCCTCGATGTGAGACACTCGTATGGCGTTTGATCCTTCAAGGCTTTTGTAGGAACTCTATTGATGAGGTAAGTTGAATGTCGTACAGCTTCTCCCCATAAGTAGTTCGGCATCTTCATTGCCTTCAGCATACTTCTTGTCATTCCCATTAAAGTTCGGTTTCTTCTCTCCACAACACCGTTTTGCTGAGGTGTGTAAGGCGCGGTTAGATGCCTATTCACTCCATTCTCTTCACAAAATAGATTAAACTCAGCTGAGGTAAACTCTCCTCCTCTATCGGTGCGAAAGGTTTTAATGGTTGACCCGGTTTGCTTCTCTACACTCTCCTTAAACCTTTTGAATCGATCGAATGCCTCACTCTTCTCCTTCATAAGTATAATCCACATATACCTAGAGAAGTCATCAATCAAGACAAAAACATACTTATTATTTGCAGGCGTTGGTGGTGTGATCGGTCCACGCAAATCTCCATGCAATAACTCTAATGGCTTTGTCGCACGAAACATGGCTTTGGTCGGGAATGAATGTCTAATTTGCTTCCCTGCTAGACATGCCTCACACACGCTTTCCGTTGTGTCACACAGACTCGGCATTCCTATGACCATCTCTTTTTTTACCATGTTGTTCATCACTCCATTGCTTATATGTCATAGTCGACCATGCCACCTCCATGTAGCATCTTCATCTCTGACATGTAAACATTTCGGGTAGCTTATCTACATAGGGGTCTTGTAGAGATGGTTTGGAGATCTTCTAACATGTACTAGCAACCTACCACGTGAATCTGTGAGCATTAAGTAGACATCTTTCATGTTAACCTCACATCCGTTTTCTGTTGCTTGTCCAAGACTCAGTATGTTATGCTTCAGGTCGGGTATATAGTAGATGTTTTTGAGCGCCTTCTTCTCACCAGTCTTGCACACAAAAGTAATCACACCCTTTCCAACGATATCAACACATGATCCATCACCAAACTTCACCTTCCCTCTGGTGTTTAGATTCAAACTCGAAAAGAACTCCTTGCTCCCTGTCATGTGATTACTTGCTCCATTATCCAAATACCAAACACTTGCATCGCCTTTGTTGATATCTAAATTTTTAGGAATCACTTTGTCTTCATTCAAGAACACCACCTCATGTACATAGAGAGCATCAGCCTCTTGTGTCTCGGTTAGGTTGGTTTCTTGATTCTTCATTGACTTTTCGGGACAAACAGTTGCATAGTGACCTGGCTTGTCACATCTCCAACATATCACCTTGGATCGATCTTTCTTCGAGTTTTTGTCTTTGGTGTGTGATACATGATTTTGGTTGTGTGACCTACCTCGACCTCTGCCTCTACCGTTTCGTCCTCTACCTCATAAATTTTCATAGCTCCTCTGACTATGATGGTCATTGTTTGCAAACATAAGCTTCCCTTGGTCTTCTTTCTGAGTTTCTTCTCCTACACGCTCCTCGTACGCCTTAAGCCTTCCAACTATGTCCTCAAAACTCATAGAGTTGAGGTCTAGGACTTGCTCTAGTGATGCGACGATCTGGATGTACTTGTATCCTGGAAGACCCTTCAAGAACTTCTTAACCATCTTGGATTCTTCTATGTTTTCTCCCAACGAGGCTGCTTTGGATGATAAACCTGATATATTTCCCGCAAAGTCATCCACGGTATCGTTATCATCCATCTTCAACCTATCAAACTCCGTCATCAATGTCTGAAGTCTCGCCTCCCTTACACGATCAGCTCCTAGGTGTCGCGACTTGATGGCGTTCCAGATATCCTTTGATGCGGTTTGTTCTCCCACCTGGAGAATCAAAGTCTCGGGGATGGATTGAAACAAAAAAGCTATCGCAACATCGTTCTTTTTTGGATCATCCGAACCCGGTTCTATCGTGTCCCATACCTCATGAACACGAAGTAACACCTTCATCCTCATCGACCAAATTGTGTAGTTTGTTGATGATAACATAAGACATTGGATGGATGCGGATCCAAAGTCTTTCGTGCGTGGACCCCTAGTCGTATCAGCCATCTTGCCTTCGCGATCTCTTGTTCACAAGCACCAGGATCTTAGCTTCAACTTAAGCTTTAGATCGAGTCTCCAACCTGAGGAGCTCTGATACCAATTCAAATCTCTAGAAACAAAGAATTAATAAGAATAACTTTTCTTATTAGCTTTAGAAACTACTCAAAACTAAAACTCTTCAATGTTTCTTTTGGATCTTATGGAACACCTCTCCATTAGACCTATATTTATATGAAAGACAATTCCCTTTAACATGTGGGATATGAAAAACATAAACTTAATCTAATAGAAAACTTCCTTTTCCTATTCTAGATTTCCTTTTCATGTTTATTTCTTAACATATTAAACATCTAATATATTCTATTAAAACAAAATCATTCATCATTTTTTGACCAATTGATAAATGTTAGATCCATTTACATATTCTCATGTTTTACTGATTAACAGCCATTAGTTGACATATAAACATACATATTACATAATTTTCAATTTATTGTAACTTCCAATATATTCTAGGAACCTATTGCTCTCATTTATACTAAATAAAATTTACGTAAAATATGACCATAAAGGCATAAACTGTTCCACGAAAATATACATTACAACTACATCTAACTAATCACATTAGTCATGAAAAAATTATTGACAACAAGCATTTTCACTATTAGCAGCATTGTCTTTTTTTTTAATTCCAGATACCACTATGCTATATAAACAACACTGATAGAATAATACAAGTATATATATATATATATATATATATATATAATATCCATATAAAAATATAGAATTCTAATCTATGACATTCTAAAATACAACTATATCGTTTGGGTCTAACCGTTCATGATTTTAACTAAAATAAAATTTATTTAGCTATAAATATATTTTTGAATAATAAATATTGATAATATATCTTTGTATTATTTAAAAAAATATATATTTAAATGCATAATTTAAATTACATATTATATCAATTCCTTTCAGTTTTTTTTTGGATAACCACATACAAAATAACTAAAATAAATGATTTACATTAAAGACTCAAACATTATGATATAAACTTCTTAAATAGGTGTTTTCAAATCAAAAATATAATCAATGAAAATATTTAAAATAGTCAACTGAAAATAATACTTACCCCTACAAAAGTTCAAAATGTTATTTTAGGGGTAAATATTATTTTTATATATTTTAAAATGTTTGCCATTGGACCTATCTATTTATTTGTTCCTACTTTTTCATATTATAGCCTATTTTATCGATACAACTTCTGTAAAATATGCAACAATTTTCTTTTTGTTTTTGTCGGTTATCCTATAAAAAAAAACACTTCTTCTTTTGAGTTAATGCATCATATTCATATGGTTAGCATATACTTGGTTAACATATACTCTGTTTCTCTTATCTGTTATAAAATATATACTATTTGTATTGATTTTTTTGTAGTACCAATAAACTTGCATGTTTTTCATAAAATTGGTTCTAAAGGGATGTAAATTTAAAGTCTTACATAAATACAAAATTAAGCAATCAAACAATGTTTGATAAACAAAAATAAAATTACATTTGTTCATTTTATAAAATACTATAATTTTAAAGTTTGGAATGACATTATATTTAATCAAAGTACATAATTTTTTTTAATTTAGAAATAATCAACCAAAAATATACTCGCCCTTTAAAGGGCGGGTCAAAATCTAGTCTATACTATTAAAAGAGAAACATTCTCAATAAATCTACTTAAACAAGGTTGTTGCACCCTTTTATTTGACTAACAATATTTTGGTCCTACCTTATATTTAGATAATACGACGTTGAATGCTTTTCTATATACCACATTATTTTTTATATACAACATTCAATGCTTCATTATACTAAATTCAATGCTTTTCTATATACGAAATTTAGCAAAAGACCAAATATACTAAAATATTTTGAACATAACTTCATTATACATCATATATACCGTACTGCATCGTCTCAACTTCATTATACTAAAATATCATCTTCTCTAAATTTCTCATATAATTCCATGACCAAAACGTGACTTCAACAGTTCAGTCGATCCTTTCGATTGATCGTACTGTATCGTCTCAACTCCAGTATATTAATAGAGAATGTAAAATTCTGTGCAATCACATGTCTGCTCCTCCTGATCAATGATACTACATGTCAATAATCTTATCAAAATGTCATTAATCACAAAACCATAACATTTTACATGACCTAGACCATAGGCAGAACCTACCATATATCGTATTCATCATATACTCGGTTTTGTAATATTGAATTTTTTAGACAAAGTTTTTATATATTATTATGTTATTAAATTTGAATTTTATGAATTTCAAAAATTATCCGATTGAGTAATGCAGATAGTTATTAAAGCTTTCCAACAAACTTCGTTCCGTTAACATGATCCGATTTCAAAAATGATCACAAAAATATATATTCAAATTTGACAATCACTAATGATATTTAGAAATATTCTTCAAATGTTTTTGTTAACTATATAGTTAAGATACCAATATCCACTTACTACGTATATTGTTATCATATATCCACTTACTAGAATAAATTACTTGATTTTCAAGTTTAATTAATTCAATAATAAATTTGTAATAAAAATATATTTCCATAACTCAATATCTATAATAAACGAATGATATTTTTAATGGCTAGATCCTCGCATAATATTCCTTACTCAACAAACTTACATATCTAACTAAATCTTCATCATATTTACCCTAAAGTTGCGTAACCTACAACCTCTATAGCTCCTCCTAATATAAATATACCCTTTCGCTTCCATTCTATACATCAACACATATCGAAACACAAAGAATGGCTTAGAATATGCAGCTATATTTCTTGAATCAAATCAAGCCACACAAGACTGCTTGGCGCATACAAGTCAAAATCATCCATACATGGAGACATTTCGTGAAAGATGTTGGAGAATCTATGGAACTAATCCTATGTGACCATTATGTAAGTGTTATGTTCTAAATTGTTTATGAATCTATGTAAATGTACGAGTGAAGAAACAAACTAACCGATATTGTTTTGCGTTTGGAAGGGAACAAAAATCCATGCCTCCTGCAAGAAGACATACATGGCTGAATTGGCCAAACATGTACGTGTTGGAGTGTGGAGAAACATTGATCATTTCAGTGTAACTGGTGCTGGTGGTTCCTACAGATCAACTGGTCATAAGTACCGAATAGCTTTTGTTCACAACACTAAAATCACAATCTCTGCACACCGGGATGACAACATGTTTCTAAATCTGGTTGATTTTCAAACGATCGAAAGTGGTTTGCTTGACTCAAACTTCTTGATTGGTATGGTTTTAAATATTAGAGATTTTTATACACTCACAATAATTTATATTTTATTAATACTAAATTCATTGATGCAAATGTTATTGGACAAGTTTTAGACTTGGGTGATCTCGAGACGATTCAGTGTACTGGTGGAAAACAACGAATAAATTGGAGTTTACACTCATGGACAATTGGTAAGTCATAAAAACTCAGGTTTCATTATTATATATATGTTTAAGACTTTATATCTAAGTATTTATTTGTAATAATTCAGTGGGGAAAGAATAGCTTGCTGCCTATGGGGGAAATATGCAGAGAATCTTCACACTATGAGCCAAGAAACAGAAGGCATGGTTATATGCCTTCTGCGGTTCGCTAAGATTGGTCAATATAGAGGTATCTTTTGGTCAAAATATGTTATAATTTATATTGTGCAATAATAAATATTACCTGATTGAGCTATATCTAAGGTGTCCTTTGAACTCTTCTTTATATTTTCTTTATCAGGAGAAGTCCAAATCTCAAATGCTTACGATGGAAGTCAGCTATTTATCAATCCTGAAATACCATAAGCAGAAGAGTTTAAGCAAAGGTCTTTATCCATCATTTTTTTTTAACAAATTGCAATTTTACAATAAAATATTGAAAGATAAAATTATGTTTTATCCTGTAGAGATAATGATGATTCCCAAGCATTAACCATAGCAGAATCAGAAGAGAACAAACTTGAGATGCAAATTAAAAGAGATAAATGGATGCATTATCCACAAACCAATATCCGCGATTTATTTGAACCTTCTAGGGTGATGCTTTATATAATTTTTATTTTATAACATCTTCATTATATATTTGAGTGACTAATAAACCAATATTATATGTTGTCTTTTTAGGAAAAAATGTGTAGGGTAGTGGCAACAGTATATGCCATTGATACCGATTGGGGTTAGTATTATTTTGGCTGCCTAGGTTGCAATAAGAAGGTTTTTCCCCACTCAAAAACAGTCAAAAAACTTAATGGGAAAGATATTGTTACACATATTTGGTGGTGTGAAATATGTAAATCCAAAGTTACCTCTGTTTCACCAAGGTATCACCATCAGC
This sequence comes from Sinapis alba, assembly GCA_012274485.2. Classification (NCBI taxonomy): domain Eukaryota; kingdom Viridiplantae; phylum Streptophyta; class Magnoliopsida; order Brassicales; family Brassicaceae; genus Sinapis; species Sinapis alba. Next base: position 98,119 of record MU105770.1, read on the forward strand.
TCTAACCCTATCCTATGATTTTTATTGAATTCTCATAGTTTGACTTTTATCTTTTGATTTCAGATTCAAAATTCATTTACTGGTTAAGGATGATACTGGAGAATCATCTTTTATGTTGTTGGATTCAATTGCTATAGGAGTTGTTCCTGAGTCTGCTACAAACCTACTCAATGGTTCTTTTGTTGAGGTTATTACTTTGAATCTGTTTCAATTAGAGTTTTAATTTTTATTTGCAGAGACTTATCCTATATTTTACTTGACAGCTTGAAGAAACAGATTCATTTCCCACGGCTATTACTGCTTTAGTTGGACAGACATTTATGTTTGGAGTTTACACTCAGAAAGACAATTCTTCTAGCTTTGGGGGTTGCTATAAAGTTGGAAAGGTATGGAAAGACCTACGTATGTTAATGATCAGTGATATATCAGAAAGCACTTCTGCTCCTATCCAAGCAAGTGAGGTAATAGTTTTAATATATTGTAGTACGTATTCTATAAAGTATTTTGAGTTTGTATTTAATCATCAACTGTTTTATGTAGGAGCCAATTTTACTTGAAGCTGAAGGTGATTATAAAGGAATATATTTACAAAACACCAAATAATTAAGGTCCATTTTATAACTAAATGCAAATAAATAATAATTTTTGAATTCTAATGTTTAATAATGAATCATATGTCTCAAAGTTAATTTTACTTTAGATAAAATATTTTTTTTTTCTTAGAAACAATAATATGTTTATAATAAAAAAAAATTATTTGATGATGAAATTTAGATTAGTGTCAAATATCTTTGTAATAATAATATGTTTCACTCGAATATGTATATCTTAATTTTGTTTATATTTAAACCAAAATTATAAATCTCCTGTTCCGGATCACTATTATGTACAAATATTTATTTACATATATATTATCTTACAAAAATTCACAAAAATAAAATATTTTTGTTGCGAAAACAAACCCGCGCTTAGAAAGCGCGGGTCAAAATCTAGTAATATGTTAAATTTCCACAAGTTTGGAATTATCCAACAGTACTCTTTTTGTTCATAAAAACTCTTTTGTTCGGTCAAAGGATTGATGCAGTTGCCTACCTCGTTGATGCTTATGACAAGGAGAGATTTTCAGAGTCAAAAAGAGAGCTAGACGCTCTTCTCTCCGATGAAGCCCTTGTTATCTCAAGGTACAGATGCAAATCAATTGGAACGTACTTAATACATTTGAGTTTATAAACTCTTACAAATATTACTAAGTTTATAAACCCTTGTAAATATTAACTAGGTTTATACGCCTGTATAAATATTAACTAGATTTATACGCTTGTATAAATATTAACTAGATGATTACCTTTCTTCCCTTCACACTTAGTCAATCAGTTGTTTGATAGAGACTTGTTTGAGCAATCTCCTAAGACAGAATTTCGTCCCTACAATGATGTATGTAGTTTCGTGGACGTCTATCTAGAGGATACAACTATCGATCTCCGTACAACACACCGTACAGAGACCCTAGCAAACTATACTCTGTTTTTCCTTCAGAAATTTGTTATGGGGAAGAAGAAGATTAAATCAGAATGATTTTTTGTTCCTTCTTTTCCTCGTACACTTGATGGCTTTATATATTGAATCAAACGGTGCTTTTAATCAACGCATTTGTTGACTTAAGAGTTGCCTTTAATCGACACATGTATTTACTCTTAACCGTTTGTGTCCGAAGCGGTGCTTCGTATATTTAATTAAAGTCCAACAATACCCCACATTTTCTATTCAAACTCAACAATACCCCACATTTGAATAGAAAATAAGTTCAAATAATTCTGAGAAAGGATAATCAATATGCATCGGAAAAAGTGTCTTTTGAACTTGAACCTTTCCTAGTAACTACTTATCGGATTTACTTTGTGGGTAATGAACTATATTCTTGAATTAACCACATTGTATAGTAAAACAAGACAATAAGTGAAACACATATCTCATCAGCTCATTTCTAGTTTATACGGTTGTGTTCATTTTGATCCTGAACATATCCTGACTTCGTAAGAGCTGTAAAGAATTTAGCCATATCAATTCTCATAGGTGCGACCCGACACCACTCTTATATAGGTAACATTAGTTAAAGATAGTCCATTCTATCTCTTTTATACAAAAGATACTAATATTATTAAGAATAAAGAATTCAACCCTTAAACATCAATGGATACACATTGTTATTTCATAGGAATGAGAAATGTGTACATTACATTCTTGAGTCTTCCTCAACTAGTTTGCCTATTGAACCTAGACCATGGGATCTCCAATGTTGCTAGGTTAGGATTCCATCAAGTGATGACTCATTGTGTTGGCTTGAGACCCATTCCCCTCGAAGTAAATACAACTTGCTCTTTAGGTAGGCCTTTAGTCAAAGGATCCGCCAAGTTTTCCTTTGATCTAATATAATCCAATGCTATCACCCCATTGGAAAGCAATTGTCGTATTGATGCATGTCTACGTCTTATATGTCTTGACTTGCCATTGTAAATTTTATTTTTCCCTCTACTTAAAGCAGCCATACTATCACAATGAATGCATAGTGCAGTTACGGGTTTTGGCCATAGAGGAATATCTTCAATAAAATTTCTAAGCCATTCAGCTTCTTCCGCAGCTTTATCTAGTGCGATAAATTCGGGTTCCATTGTAGAACGTGCAATACACGTTTGTTTAGATGATTTCCAAGACACAGCACCTCCACCAAGTGTAAACACATAACCACTTGTAGATTTACTGTCTGTGCTTCCTGAAATCCAATTTGCATCACTATATCCTTCTAAAACAGGAGGAAAATTCGTGAAATACAAACCATAATTAATTGTATGCTTTAAGTATCTTAATACTCTAACTAAAGCATTCCAATGTTCTCTATTTGGATTACTCGAATAGCGACTTAATCGACTCAATGAGTAAGCCAAATCTGGTCTCGTACAATTCATAATGTACATGAGACTTCCAACTATTTGTGTGTACTCTAACTGAGATACACTTTCACCTTCATTCTTTGAAAGTTTGCACGTTGGATCAAAGGGAGTAACAACTGGTCTATCATCAAAATGACCAAATTTCTTTAGAACTTTCTCCACATAATGAGATTGAGTAAGTGAATAACCATTTGATTCACGTTTTACTCTAATTCCAAGAATTATATCAGCCAATCCCATGTCTTTCATTTCGAAATTGTCACTCAACATTCTCTTTGTGGTATTGATAATATCTTTACTTGTACCCATTATCAACATATCATCGACATACAGACATACAATGATCGTATCATTTTTAGTTTTCTTAATGTAAACACACTTGTCACATTCATTTATAGAAAAGCCATACGACTTCATCGTATTATCAAACTTTTCATGCCACTGTTTTGGCGCTTGCTTAAGTCCGTATAAAGACTTGATCAGCTTACACACTTTCTTTTCTTTCCCTTTGACTATAAAGCCTTCGGGTTGTTCCATATATATCTCTTCATCTAATTCACCATTTAAGAATGCCGTTTTAACATCCATTTGATGAATTTCTAGATCATATATGGCTGAGATTGCTATTAGCAATCTTATAGAAGTAATTCTTGTGACTGGAGAATATGTATCAAAGAAGTCAAGACCTTCTTTTTGGCGAAATCCCTTTGCCACTAATCTCGCTTTATATTTCTCAATTCTTCCATCTGGTCTTAGCTTCTTTGTGAATATCCATTTATGTCCAATTGGTTTACTACCAGGAGGTAAATCAACCAATTCCCATGTATGGTTACTCAAAATGGAATCTACTTCACTTTGAATTGCTTCTTTCCAATAAGGTGCTTCTGGAGAATCCATTGCAGCCTTATATGTTTGAGGTTCATATTCACTTAGGTATGTGATAAACTCACTACCAAAATCTTTAGAAGTTCTTGCTCTTTTACTTCTCCTTGGTTCACTTTCTTCTTCTTGAACCTTTGAGGTACTTATGTTATCCTCTCGAACTTGTTTAACACTTATAGTTCTTGGCTCTTTGTATGGAAAAACATCTTCAAAGAACTCAGCCTCATTTGATTCAATAATTGTATTTACCTTTACCTCAGCATTCTCAGATTTATGAACCAAAAATCTGTATGCAGCACTGTTTTCAGCAGGACCGATGTAAACGCAGTCAACCGTTTTTGGTCCAATAACAGTTCTCTTTGGTAAAGGTACTTGAACCTTTGCGAGACAACCCCACACTTTCACATTTTTATATGAAGGAATCTTATTTTTCCACATTTCATATGGGGTTTTATCACTCTTTTTATGAGGGATTTTATTCAACACTGAATTTGCTGTAAGAATAGCTTCATGCCATAAGCTAAGTGGTGCACCCGAATTGTTTAACATGGAATTCATCATCTCTTTAAGGGTTCTATTTTTCCTTTCAGCAACTCCGTTTTGCATTGGAGTATAAGGTGCTGTTGTTTGATGAATAATTCCATGTATAGAACAAAAATCTGAGAATTCTTTTGATTTTTGTATTCTCCACCACGATCTGATCGTAGAATCTTTATTTTCTTATCTAATTGATTTTCAACTTCTGCTTTGAATTTCTTAAACATATTCAAAGCCTCATCTTTAGTATCAATCAAATAGATTTGGCAAACTTACTGTAATCATCAATAAAAGAAATATAATAATTCTTTCTTCCACGACTTGGAGTTGATTGAAAATCACACAAGTCACTATGTATCAATCCAAGTAATACATTTGACTTTTCAACAGACTTATAAGAGTGCCGTGAGTATTTTGATTCCACACATACTTCACATTTGCTTCTTTTATTATTATTAAGATTGTGTTTTGGCAACAATCTCAAAGTCATCATTCTATATAGAGAACGATAGTTTACGTGGCCCATTCTTGCATGCCATAAATCATTTGAGTCAAACAAATAAACAGAAGCAGAGCTATTGCCTGCGTTTTTATTAACGGCAGTTACAACATTCAGTTTGAAAAGGCCATTACTAAGATAACCTTTTCCTACATACATCCTACCTTTAGTGAGCACAACCTTGTCAGATTCAAATACAATTTTAAATCCTTTGTTGCTAAGAAGAGAACCTGAAATTAGATTTTTTCTAATCTCAGGGACATGAAGCACATTTGTTAATGCAAGTTCCTTTCCAGATGTGAGTTTCAGGATCACTTTGCCTTTCCCTTCAATGGTAGCAGTGCTTGCATTTCCCATATAGAGCTTTTCTCCACTGGAACATTGTTCATATGTAACGAACATACTCACATCAGAACACACGTGCTTTGTAGCACCAGTGTCTATCCACCAATCATTGGAGTTTGTCACTATGTTTGTTTCTGAAACAACAGCAACAAATTGACTTTCGGCAAGATTTGCGTTATTGACGTCTCTAACCGTTGGTCCGTCTTTTCTATGACGGCAGTCTTTGGCTCTATGTCCAGACTTTCCACATACCCAACAAGCACTTTGTGGCTTCTTCTTGAAGTTAACGCCCTTTGGAGAGGTGAATGGCTTCTTCACCTTCTTGTTGTTCTTAAAACTCTTGAATTTGGAGTTGTTACCCTCAACAACATTGGCTTTTGCTTCCATAGAAGAATATTCAGAATTCTCATTCTTACGGTTTTCTTCTTCTACACGAAGCTTGAGAATTAATTGTTCAAGACTCATGTCTTCATGTATGTGCTTCAGATATATCTTGAAATCTCTCCAAGTTGAAGGCAATTTCTCAATAATAGAAGCAACCAGAAACGCTTCATTCAGCCCCAGACCTTCATCCCTCAATTCATGAGCAATAACTTGAATTTCTTCCACTTGTTTCACCACAGAAACAATGTCGCTCATCTTAAAGTTTAAGAACTTCCCCACGATGAACTTCTTAGCGCTTGCAACTTCAGACTTGTACTTCTTCTCTAATGATTCCCACAACTGTTTTGGAGTTTGGAATATATGATAAACATCGTAGAGAGAATCATCCAAGGCGTTAAGAATATAATTCTTACACAAAAACTCGTTTTGTGTCCATGCCTCTGAAGCTTTTATGATTTCATCAGGAATATCACCTTCTACAGGTAACTCTGGTCCTTCAGAAGTCAAGCAATGTGCCAGATTCAGTGTCGTGAAATAAAACAACATCTTTTGTTGCCATCTTTTGAAATCCACTCCTCGGAAAACAAAAGGCTTCTCTATGTGACTTTTCACAACTGCAGTAGATTGATCCATCTTGCTTTCTTTGAAAAGAACAAAGGAAGATTCTGTCTTAGATTGTTATCTCAAGGTACAGATGCAAATCAATCGGAACGTACTTAATACGTTTGAGTTTATACTCTTATAAATATTACTAAGTTTATAAACCCTTATAAATATTAACTAGGTTTATACGCCTGTATAAATATTAACTAGATGATTACCTTTCTTCCCTTCATACTTAGTCAATCAGTTGTTTGATAGAGGCTTGCTTGAGCAATCTCCTAAGACAGAATTTCGTCCCTACAATGGTGTATGTAGTTTCATGGACGTCTATCTAGAGGATACAACTATCGATCTCCGTACAACACACCGTACAGAGACCCTAGCAAACTATACTCTGTTTTTCCTTCAGAAATTTGTTATGGGGAAGAAGAAGATTAAATCAGAATGATTTTTTGTTCCTTCTTTTCCTCGTACACTTGATGGCTTTATATATTGAATCAAGCGGTGCTTTTAATCAACACATTTGTTGACTTAAGAGTTGCCTTTAATCGACACATGTATTTACTCTTAACCGTTTGTGTCCGAAGCGGTGCTTCGTATATTTAATTAAAGTCCAACAATACCCCACATTTTCTATTCAAACTCAACAGCCCTTGCAACTGTCCCATTTCTTATTCTCGGAAATAAGATTGATATCCCTTATGCAGCCTCCGAAGATGAGCTTAGGTATCACTTGGGTCTAACCAACTTCACCACCGGTAAGGGCAAAGTAACAACAGCTGGAGGAGATTCTGGTGTTCGCCCTCTCGAAGTCTTCATGTGCAGCATTGTCCGTAAAATGGGCTAGGGCGAGGGATTCAAATGGCTCTCTCAGTACATCAACTAAAAAACAGCATCATGTTAGAAATATTATCATAAGGTATAAAATATTTCTAACCCATAATGTTGTCTTATGGTTAACATATTATTATTGAGTTGTTAAACTCTAAAGAAACTTGGTAACCAATAAAAATGGTTTTAATGAGGAGTTAAGCTTCTAATGATGATGATTAACTAATGGACAAGTGATTTCTTCTAGAAGTTTTCTCATTAGATGACTCATGAAACATGTGTCATTGTAGGAAAGCATATGAAGTAAATTCAATGCATCAAAGGAGAACAAGTTCATTGTATGAATGAATGATTCTAGAAGACTAAACACTTGTCATTATTTAACCATGATGGATGGTTGAGATTAAAGAAGAAACTTGCCAATGAAGTTATCAAAACTTGGTGAGAAAGCTTTTGGTCTCTCTCCCCACCTATAAATAGTGGTCTTTGGACCATCACAAAGCCACATCAAGAGAATCTCTACAACACATAAAGAAGGTTTAGGCAAAGGGAGAGAAGGCACAAAGATCTTGAGAGAGAAAGTTCAAAGTTCTTGTGAAAATCAAGAACTCATCTTCAACATCAAAACCGCTCAAGAAGATTTCCGCAACAATGAATGGAGGTATTCCGATAACCTTTCTTATAGTTCTATTAAGTGATTAGCATAGATGTTGAAGATCTTAAGGCCATGTAAGAATTATATCTAACATGTGGTATCAGAGCTAATGGTTATAAACATCTAGACTAATCCGGAAAGTATAATAGATTTATGTTTTAGAGAATGAAAGTAGATCGATTCTTAGGTATTAAAATTTTGATCTAAATTAATGTTAAAATTTGTATAAATAAAACCGATGAGAGTTTTCGGAAAACTTGAATGATACATTATATGTATTTATTCTATTTCGATCTCTGAAATAAGAAATAATCGATGCACATTTTTTTTCTATACATAAATCGTATGGAAATAAAATTAAGTAATTTGTGCATGAATTTTATAAAACAATATTTCATATTAAGAGCAAAATTAGAGTTAAAGATATCACCACAGTGACTTTACTCTAAAATGATTTGCGAAATGAAATTATTGTTCAAATAAGTATTTGAAATTTTGAGTAATAATTAGTTACCCACAGGTAGACTATATACTCAATGTATGATCAAATAACTTATAGAGTATTTGTATTGTCTAGACTAAATATATCCACATATAATTTAGTCTGAGTAATTCGATACATCACTCATAAATAGTTTTGAATTCTATGATTATTAATGAAATATGGTTGTTACCCACAGGAGCTCCATGATTTCTTATCATATGTTTTCAATAATTGTATAAATGTGTTGATTAATGTTTTGAAGTCTAAATTAAATCTTGTGTATCTCAAAAATTGCAGCTTCTTTTCCTGCTAGTTTGTCATCCATGGTCTCGTCTGTTCCAATTCTTACTGGAACCAACTTCTCAGAATGGAAAGAGAAAGTTGAGTTCACATTAGGAGTACTAGACTTGGATTTGGCATTACGTGAGGACGAGCCAAATCCACTAACAGAAGAAAGTACTGAAGAAAAGAAAGAATTCTATAAGAATTGGGAAAAAGCAAACAGACTGAGCATTATGTTCTTAAGGATGACAATAGCTAGCAACATCAAATCTTCCCTTCCACCTGCAGATAAAGCGAAAGCTTATCTAACAGCTATAGAAGAACGGTTTAAGACTACAGATAAATCCCTAGCAGGAAAACTTATGGCAGATCTTACAACCATAAAGTATGATGGCACAAGGTCTATGCATGAACATTGCATTGAAATGACCAACCTTGGGCAAAGTTAAAGAATTTAGGAATGAGTGTGGACGATTCATTTCTTGTCCAGTTTATCCTAAATTCACTACCTCCTCAGTATGGACCATTTCAAATTAATTACAACGCCATAGATGAAAGATGGACGTCGAATGAATTGGCTAATAAATTGGTCCAAGAGGAGGCTAGGCTTGGCCGCGAAGGTATTAAGGTTGCCCATTATATTCAAGGAGCTGGACCTAAAGCTGGGAAAAGGCATCAAATGAGCCATAAGAGAGCACCGCCCAGAATGATTGAAAATCAAGTGAATGAGAAGAAAAAGGCAAAGAAAGATGAAAGATGCCATTTTTGCAGAAAGATTGGACACTTTCAGAAAGATTGCCCTAAAAGAAAAGAATGGTTCGAAAAGAAAGGTAACCTTTTAGGTTCAGTAAGTTTTTTCGAATCTAATTTTACTAATGTTTCTTCTGATACTTGGTGGATAGATAGTGGTGCTAATGTACATGTAACTAATTCCATGCAGGGATTCCTTATGATCCAGAACATAAACTCAAGTGAAAACTACTTACTTATGGGAAATCGAGACAAGGTGCCGGTTGAAGCTATTGGCACTTATCGTCTTATTATGGATAGTGGATTTTGTTTGGACTTATTTCAAACTCTTTATGTTCCATCTATTTCCCGTAATTTAGTTTCATTAAGCAAACTTGATTTAGCTGGTTTTAAGTCGACTCAAGGAGATGGTTGTTTTAATTTCTTTCTGAACTCTAATCGTATTGGTTCAGCAATATTAGTTGATGGTCTATATAAGTTAATATTGGCTGATCAACCAATTAAAACACATCTCACCCTGCATACTGAAGGAAAACTTAAGAATAAAACATGTACAAATGATTTATATTTCTTGTGGCATAAAAGGTTAGGACATATTTCCAATGAAAGAATGAAAAGGTTGGTAAAAGACGGAATCATTCCAAATCTTGATTTTACCAACAATAAAATGTGTATAGATTGCATTAAGGGAAAGCAAACTAAATACACTAAGAAAGGAGCCACAAGAAGTACACAGCTTCTTGAAATCATTCATACAGATATTTGCGGACCTTTTGACGTTCCAACTTTTGGAGGTGAAAAGTATTTCATTACCTTTATCGATGATTATTCACGTTATTGTTATATCTATCTATTGCATGAAAAATCTCAATCTGTGGATGCTGTACAAGTATTCATAACTGAAGTAGAGAGGCAATTAGATAGAAAAGTGAAAATCATTAGGTCAGATAGAGGTGGTGAATTTTATGGCAGGTATGATGAAACGGGACAACATCCCGGACCTTTTGCCAAACTTCTCCAAAATTTAGGAATCGTTGCCCAGTACACAACGCCTGGTTCTCCATGGCAGAATGGTGTAGCTGAAAGGCGTAATCGTACTTATATGGAAATGGTTAGATCAATGATGAGTCATGCTAACTTACCTATATCTTTGTGGATGGATGCATTACGTACTGCAGCCTATATCTTGAATAGGGTTCCGAGCAAATCAGTTCCAAAGACTCCTTTTGAACTGTGGAAAGGCTGGAAACCTAGTCTGGCACACCTCCAAGTTTGGGGATGTCCAGCTGAAGCAAGAATATATAATCCACATGAAAAGAAATTAGATTTCAAAACGATCAGCGGTTTCTTTATTGGTTACCCTGAGAAATCTAAAGGATATAGGATTTATTGTCCAAACCATAGTACGAGAATAGTAGAAACCAATAATGTCAGATTCTATGAGAATGGCGAAATTAGTGGGAGTCATAAAGTAAAAGAAGTGGTCATTCAAGAAATTAGGGTAAATATTCCTTTACCCTCAATTTCGAATGTTGGTAATTCTCCTTTAGTTGAACCATTAAACGAAGAGAATCCAGTGAATGACCATATACTCCATGATGAAAATATCGCCAATAATGATCAAGTACATGAATCACAAGGGGAACCAACATTAAGAAGATCTACTCGTGAGAGGAAATCTGCTATTTCCAATGATTATGTACTTTATCAAGTAGAATCTGAAGAAATAAATATTAAAGATCCGGTTTCTTATTCACAGGCCATAAAAGATGTTAATTCTGATAAATGGATTGATGCCATGAAGGATGAAATAAAATCAATGGCTGAAAATGAAGTATGGGATGTCGTTCAATTACCTAAAGGACATAAGCTAGTCGGGTGTAAGTGGATCTTTAAGACCAAACTCGATTGTAATGGAAATATTGAACGACATAAAGCCCGACTTGTAGCCAAAGGTTTTAATCAAAAGGAAGGCATCGATTATACTGAGACCTTTTCTCCTGTGTCCAGAAAAGACTCTCTCAGAATTATCATGGCTTTGGTGGCTCAGTATGATCTTGAGTTGCACCAAATGGATGTGAAAACTGCCTTTCTTAATGGAGACTTACAAGAAGAAGTCTATATGCGGCAACCTGAAGGATTCATAATTGAAGGTCAAAAAGGCATGGTCTGCAAACTAAAGAAATCAATTTATGGACTGAAACAAGCTTCGAGGCAATGGTATCTCAAATTTGATGAAACCATTACGAAATTCGGTTTCAAAGAGAATATTGTTGATCCATGTATATACCTCAAGATCAGTGGGAGTAAGTTCATATTTTTGGTTTTGTATGTTGATGATATCTTATTGGCCAGCAGTGATCTTGGTCTATTGAATGAGACCAAGAATTATCTCACTAAAAACTTTTCAAGGAAAGATATGGACGAGGCAACTTATGTGATTGGGATTGAAATTTTCCGTGATAGATCACTTGGAATTTTAGGGTTGTCTCAGAAAGCATATATTGACAAAGTTCTTGAGAGATATGGCATGATATCGTGTTCTTCTAGCATTGTTCCTATGCAAAAAGGTGATAAGCTTGATCTTAAGCAATGTCCGCAGAATGAAATGGAACGTAAGGAAATGGAAAAATATCCTTATGCCTCTCTTGTGGGAAGTTTGATGTATGCACAAGTCTGCACAAGACCTGATATTAGTCATGCAGTGGGAATGCTAGGAAGATTTCAGAGTAACCTAGGACTCGCTCATTGGAAAGCTGCAAAGAAAGTTTTGAGATACCTAAAAGGAACAAGAAATTACATGCTCACGTATAAGAAATCAACACACCCACAGGTGGTTGGATTTTCCGACTCAGATTTTGGTGGATGTCAGGATACAAGGCATTGTACTCTTGGTTATGTGTACCTCCTTAGTGGAGGTGCCATCTCATGGAAAAGCCAAAAGTCAGAATTGATCTACACATCCACTATGGAGGCTGAGTATGTGGCATGCTACGAGGCTTCTATTCAAGGAATATGGCTGCGGAATTTTGTCTCAGAGTTTAAGGCTTTAAACTTTATTGACAAGCCTTTAACTCTTTATTGTGACAATCAAGCTGCAATATTCTTCTCAAAGCATGATAGGATATCTAAAGGATCCAAGCATATGGACTTAAAGTATCTATCACTGAAGCAAGATGTCAAAAGAGAAAAGTTTGTCATTGAACACATAGGCACTGAACTTATGGTCGCAGACATATTTACGAAAGCTTTACCTCCAAAGACATTCATGAAGCATGCTGAAAGTATGGGTCTAGAGGATTAAGTGATTAAAGTTGTTTGTTTATGTTTCACCTATTTTGACAATAAGAGCTCTTAATGTCTTTTGCATCTTTTGTATTCTGTTTCCAAAGTGTGTACACATTATCGTTATTGGATTAATGATAACAGAATAAGTCTTTTAATAAGACATAAAAGGGACCCTTATGATAACTCCTACTTATGGTCTAACTTTGATAGTAATCGATGTAGTAGTGCATGGAAGGAATCGTGTTGCAAAATAATATGTGCCCGCCATGACTCTCATTGATTATTAGATTAGCTAAGACAATTATGATGACCAAATAAAAGTAAAGTTTAACAAATAATGCCGGTCTTATGATTCTCAATACTTAAGTTAATAAGTTATCCCAACGACAAAGTGGGAGAATGTTAGAAATATTATCATAAGGTATAAAATATTTCTAACCCATAATGTTGTCTTATGGTTAACATATTATTATTGAGTTGTTAAACTCTAAAGAAACTTGGTAACCAATAAAAATGGTTTTAATGAGGAGTTAAGCTTCTAATGATGATGATTAACTAATGGACAAGTGATTTTTTCTAGAAGTTTTCTCATTAGATGACTCATGAAACATGTGTCATTGTAGGAAAGCATATGAAGTAAATTCAATGCATCAAAGGAGAACAAGTTCATTGTATGAATGAATGATTCTAGAAGACTAAACACTTGTCATTATTTAACCATGATGGATGGTTGAGATTAAAGAAGAAACTTGCCAATGAAGTTATCAAAACTTGGTGAGAAAGCTTTTGGTCTCTCTCCCCACCTATAAATAGTGGTCTTTGGACCATCACAAAGCCACATCAAGAAAATCTCTACAACACATCAAGAAGGTTTAGGCAAGGGGAGAGAAGGCACAAAGATCTTGAGAGAGAAAGTTCAAAGTTCTTGTGAAAATCAATAACTCAACTTCAACATCAAAACCGCTCAAGAAGATTTCCGCAACAATGAATGGAGGTATTCCGATAACCTTTCTTATAGTTCTATTAAGTGATTAGTATAGATGTTGAAGATCTTAAGGCCATGTAAGAATTATATCTAACACATCATGTTTGTCTTTTCCACATATCAAACTAAACCCATCAACATGTGTCTTTTCTTGAGTTAAAAGAATTGTCAGTGATGATATCATAACACTCTTTTCTCCTTTTTTTGGTGTTTTGTAGTTTTCTTGTTTTTTTATATAAGTTTGGTGACTTGCATTTCCAAACTTGTTCAGTGTCCACATTTTTCTCAACAGCTTGGGTTTTTATTGAAACATTATTCCTAAGTTAGACCACCAACCTTTTTTGTATTTACTTTCACTTTATATATTGTGTGCACTATTCAACCTAGACCAGATGGATTCAAACTCTCAAAACCTCTCTATGTTCGCCATGAACATTCCAAAGGCGCAAAGACTTTGGCTAATCTGTGCAGTGTTGCTCTTTCATACTCAGAGACATTCAGGTGCATCTTGTTTTTTCAAAGTCTTAGCTTCTTTTCGTTCACTTATTAGAGTTGAGTTTGATTTTTCATTCTTTTGTCATTGTCGATGCAGTCTATGCGCAAGGCGGTGGTGTCATCGGGGGCGCAGGAATTTTTGTTCAGAGAGTTGCGTTTTGTTTCAACAATAACCTCGTAAGCATGATCTATCGATAAAACAAGCATAGAGACAAAAAAAAAAAAAAACACTTGTTTTGACAATAGTTGTTCCTTCTCTCCATATTTGCCAGCTCTACAGAGGTTGTAATGAGGCGTTCAGACTAAACCAAGGAGGTGAATTCAAGGTTCCACCTGAGGAAACAGACAGCTTCTGCAACGGCCCTTGTACTGCAGAGACAGAACTCGTGCTTGAATGCATTAACAGCGTCATGTCTGATTTCGTGTTTTACAATCGTGCTACCCCGAGAGATATCAGGAACACCCTTCGTGGTGGCTGCAGCAACTCTTTCACACGAGGTTTGCAACTCGAAACACCCTTTCAACTCCTCAAACTTACACAACCCAGAAACATCAACTTGTTCTGTACTTGGGTATACAGGAAACTTCAATGTGGGAAATTATGCTCAAGGACTCTTTTTCGGTAAGGCAGAGAAGAAGCTGCCTGGCTTTTTCATTGGACTAGTTCTCGGTTTGGCACCCTTGATCCTGTGAAGCCTTCTTTTTGTCAATCGTTGGACAATACACGAGCATGTATGGAAATGAGATTCCGTCTCATTTCAAGTTTGGTGAGTGAGAGGTTATCAAACCTATTTGTATTTGAATGGTCCAAATTTATATAACTTATCATTATTTGTTACTTTGAAACAAAGATGTCTTTTGTGCCAAAGATGGTATCAATCATTTGTTCTAATTGCCTGACGGCTTGTTAAGAAGCTGAGGTTTGCGTTGAATGGATGTTAGGCTTCTTCTTGGGGTTATCCATGTGAGAGACCTGCTGATATATTTGCTCATCTTAAGATTCATGCTTTACACACTAATAAAGACTATTTACATCACATATCATCCAAACAACACACTATTTTAAGTTATCTTCATATTCACATTTGTAAATTAGACTTGAAACCATAAGACTTTGACTAAAGAGCGACTGAAACTATACTTGAGATAGCTACTTACGATGTGAGATTTCCACTGGTCTGTCTCCAAGAGAAGAGAAGAGAAGATCGATAACCTTCCTAACTCAGATTCTCCACACTCTGTTTGATTCTTCAAAATAAACAAACTAAAAAAATTATCTTGAAATCCCAAATTTTGAACCGAAAACCCTAATTTCAGTTTATAATTGAAAACATTCAAAACTTACATGTATAATTGGTTGTTAACGGTAGAGATTTGCTATGATTTTGTTTCTGGTGTCGGCGGTGGCGACGTTGATGACGGCGTTATCGTCCAGAGAGAAGGAGTTTTTTTTTAATTGCTTTTTGTTTGTTTTTTAATCTTGTTTAATATTAGGATTATTAAAGTTTTTTAATCTGTTAATGAATGTTATATTTCTTATTTTCAGCTTGAACGTTATTTTGGGGATAAAAACTTATAAAAGACTATTAAAGAAAATTTATCTCATTAAATTTCATTACCATCATTTTTAATAGGATGTTAAGAGTTTTTTTTTTTTTGTAACACTAAGGATGTTAAGAGTTTAAGTCTTGAAAAATGTATAAATCTATGATCACCAAATGTGATGATACCTAATGCTCATTATGTTTCTTTACATATAAAATTCAAAGATTTGAAGTTTACAAATACATAAAAAATATGTTGAGTTAGTTTAAAATATTTTTTTCTGAAAATATTAATGATGTGTGTATATTGAAGATTTTTTTTTTTTTACAAAAGTAATGTTATCCATCATACACAATATTGTGAAAATAGATTTTAAAAGTTTTATGAAATATATATATTGTCTCTTTGAGACTACAAAAAACAATGAGTTATTGATGTAACATCATAATCATGTCTAGTTGATTATGTTTCATTCTTTGAAAAGAGTATGACATCTTATACTGGAAAAGGAAACGACCACACCAATAATATTGAAAATGAAAATAAAAGTGATTGTAGAAGTGATTGTGGATATGAATAATATCAAGATCAAGAATGAATAGTAATTTTGGAATTTATTCTCTCATTTGAAAATGATAAAATAAAGATGGTAACAAATAAGATATATTTTAATCATCTAAAAATGAAAGAAAACTAGTATGAGTACCATACCAGATAGTATACAAGGTTATTGAATGCTTAAAAAATGATATACATAAATGCTTCTGAAGAGCTTATAGATATTACTGCACATAATAATACAATTTTGAACCACTGATTCATTATATTCTTACTATAAGTAAGAATGCATGACCCAATTAAAGTATGCTGTTGATTTTAAAATGAAATTCCATTTGATATTGTTAAACATGTAGTTTTATTATCTCGAGAGGAAAAGTTAAAGAATATATTTTTCTATAATGAAATGAAATGAAGCATATAGAAGATTATGTTCATACTAATAACGAGATGATGAATCCTTTATAAAATAAATACATGAAATTTTAAAATAAATTATATTGAGATAATAAGCTAATGAAAAGTTCGATATATTTCAAATCAAAAGTATTTCTCAAAGAAGCAAAAGTATTCTAGAGAGATTACCCACATAATTTTATATATTGTACTATACAAATATGAGTGTAATGGAGATAAATAATATAGTAAATTAGAAGTTTATAAAATATTTTAATGTTTTTCACTGAATCAATTAGATCATCTTGGTTCAATAAAAATGCAAAAGATAATCAATGATTTATGTGAAATCATTGATGAACCAAAAGATTCTTTTGAATGATTTTCATATGTTGTTTTCTCACAAGATAAGTTGATAATATGGTTTTTACCAGCCAAAAAATAGTTAAAATATATTGGCATAGACACAATGAGTTGTTGGTGGACTGATCACGAATTATACATCTTTATATCATAGTGAATTCACATGTTAAATATTTGATGATTATTTCATGTTTATTGGGATAAGTGTTGAACATCTTGTTAATCATATTTAGACACATAATGCAATAACATTAACTTTCATTAAGCAAAAGTAATAAAGAGTTCTCCCTATCACTGTTTTGGGTCTGAAACTAAACATTTGCCATCTAAGAATTTTTATGTACAATATACATTCAAATTGCTCCTCCATAGAGCTTTAACATGAGTATTTAAATGAGGTTGGGAAAATGTGTTGAATATGGAAATATGATCCAGGGGGCTAATTCAAATCCTGAATCTCCCTTGATACTTATGAATATATAAATAAGGCTCGATTTTCAGATTATAATTGAATAAGTTAGTCTTTCCAATATAAGGGGAGAAAATAAAGAATTGGAAAATAAAATGAATTGGAATGAATTATAATTTAATTCACTTACATAGCTAGTAAAGTAATTGTTAGATATATTTACTGACCCAAATAAATAAGGTGTTCAAATCACATAAACCAGCTGTAATGCTCCAGAGAGAATTGATATCCTATAAATACTATATGAAACTGCAAGTAAGTTAAAGTCACGCTTGGAGCATGGTAAACATGTTGGGTTCAAAAATAAAAATCTGCGTAAATGAAAAAAGTATAACAAAGTTTTTGAATGATCTCCATAAGAGACATTAAACATGATTGTAAGATATTCGTACTTGAGACAATGAAGAAATCTCAATAAATCATGTCATTTGTGAAACAAAGTGGAGCCATAAGGAAATCAACATTGATAATATATATGCATTCAAAGTAGCATCTTATATGATGAATAAAAAAAGAATAATTTACAACCTAAGACACTTTATATCTTTTTATTAACAACCAGAGACACTTTATGCTCCCTAGACACTTTACTCAACCAAATTAGCTCAAAACTAACTAATCGGGAACAAATCATGTCCCGAACTAAAAACACTATTTAGTAAGCTAACTAGAGTTTAAGCGGGAATAAACCATGTCCACACATTTTTTTTGGATCCAACGGAGCACAATGCACCAGGACATATTTGATAAGACATATATCTACTTTAATTTTACACCATTAGATTAACTTCTTTGACTCCTTAAGCAACGGTCCTGATCTTTACTTCCAGATACCACCATCTCATCTCTTCCTTCTGCTTCTCTGCCATCGTTATCCATCGAACACAATAGTTTACCGGAAAATTTACATGGTTAGTTTTGTTAATTTAATTGTCATTATTTATTATCTCAGTAGCTAACCAAAATCATTCTATAGACTTCTATTTTCTGCAGGATTCCATGGTAGACCATTGCATGGTAATCGCCGGTGAATGGACCTATGTTGACTCTCGTTGGGTTTTCGACATCGACAAGTTAAAAATGTCATGTATAGTACCTGTGTGTTCCAGCTTGCCCTTGATAGATCTTCAAAACAAAGTTGAAAAGGAGTTCTTCAATGGCCTCGCACCGGCACCTCCAGTTGTCTTAAGTTACTGACCTCCTAATACTAAAGAGCTAGCGACAGGATTACCTACCCCACCGGTTAAACACGTACTTACATCGGTGTACAAGTATTTTGTGATGTACACGCTTGCACATTGTCATTCAGCAAAACAAAATTCACAGGGTGTGCATAATCTTTAAGTGCGCAATTGTACGTATACATCAGTTAATGTAATCCGACTAAAACACGTACACCTCAGTGTACCAGTAATTTGTGATTCCCACGATTTTACACTGCCATTTAACAAAATGTGTACACACCTCATGCGTACACGAACCTCATGTGTACACGAACGATGTGGTCACGAATCACGCACCTTATGTGTACTCGAACGGCTGCAAATGATTACGAATCACGTATTTTGGTGTTTGTGAGAAATACTTTCGTGTATACCACAATACATGTACACACATCATGTGTACACCCATGATGTACACATTTCGTGTACACGACAACGAGCTGGTCCATGGTCATTCAGCCACCTGATCCGTGTTTCATGTACGGACACACCATTTGTGTCACGAATCAAAAATTTCGGTGTTTGTGAGAGACACTTTTTGTGTACACCACAATACATGTACACACATCATGCATACATCCATGATGTGCACATTTTGTGTACACGACAACGAGCTGGTCAATGGTCATTCAGCCACCTGATTCGTGTTTGATGTACGAACACACCATCTGTGTCACGAATCAAGAATTCTGGTAATTGTGAGAAACACTCTTCGTGTACACCATACTACATGTACACACCTCATGCGTACACCAATGATGTGCACATTTCATGTACACGACAACAAGCTTTGTACATGGTCTTTCGGCCACTTGATCCATGTTTTTTGTACGTACACACTATTTGTGTCACGAATCACGAATTCTGGTGTTTGTGAGAAACACTTGTCGTGTACCCAGCCAAAACATGTACCCACCTCATGCGTACACCCATGATGTGCACATTTTGTGTACATGACAACGAGTTTGTACACTTGTGTAGTGTTTCGGTACCGCATAAATTCGTCGCTATTTATTTTCACAGATTTCACCCAGGAGACCACCGGCTCTGTAAACAAAACAAAAAAATCAATCGACGCAAACCCTACCTTAACACATTATATTCGAACAACCCCATATACCTCTCGGTGGCCTTTTGCCCCGCTGGCTCCTCCTTGGCGTCATCGTCATCGTTATCACCTCGGTAGTCCGTTTCCCTCTTCTCCGTCAAGACGCCGGTCAAACAACGTCACACTCCTCCGTCTCTTTGTTTACCCGGAAGCGTGAAAAGTAAACGGTTAGGCAAAGCCACATAAATAAAATATCTTTGTTTATGTGGGTTTTCCCTATCCAATCCAGTTAATACCACACATCGGGTCCACCGCTGCCAATTTACTTTTTGTAATTTTTAAAATTCAAATAAAAACTAAAAAAGTCTAACTAAATCATTCAAGTTATCATGGTCAGTCGGATAGTTACGTTTTTGCAGGGGCAATTTAAGACTTTTCACTTGTAAAAGTACCCAAGTAGCGGGAAGTGTCTTATTCTGTTATTCAATCTCATAAAGTGTCTAAACATGTAAATCACTCATAAAAAAAAGATCATGAAAGAAATCTATTGAAAAGTATACAAAATATATGATAGGCCAAATTAAAAGAAGCAATAGACAAATATATAAATATCATAGTAAGAGTCTGGACTACTAGTCCATACATCAAAAAGTGTAAAGCAAGTGTGATATAAGTGAGTCGTTGTGCCAAAAAAATATAAATCACTAAACTTTACCAATTATAATGTAACTTTATTTTTAAAAGTTAAAGCCTACATCAAATTTCTATCAATTTTTATCAATCATGCTTTAGATTTATTTTAAAGCTACAAAAAAATAAAGCAACATTTTTTCTTATGTATTTTAGGCAAAAAAACATACATCGTTCTTTTATAGGCTATAGAATCTGTAAAATGAAAAAAAATATTTAGAATATCAAATAAATTAGATAATCATAATAAAAATATCTATAGATCTTTAATTTAATTTTGGGTATTTTCAAACTATTTAAAAAATTTAAATAACATAAATATTATTTACATATCACAATTTATAAGTAATATAACTTATTTTAATTTATAAAAGATAATTATTATATATACATCATATATATATATATATATTTAAAATATCTACAGCATATAGCTTACAACTACAAAAAATTAACTACATCAAAAATCTCTCCAAAAAAATCTACAATAACAACTTTACAACTACAACCAACTTACATACAACTTAACTTTTACAGTTAAACTTTTACCGCTACAGTGAAACCAATCATCACCATTTCTTGTGGTGGATGCAATTCATTCAAGTTTCTTATTCGTCTGACAATAAAGAAAGAACTTCCCTTATATGATCCACTAGAAAATGATAATTCCTCTGTTTATGTCAAACGAGTTTATTCACTAAATCTATACTCAATTTTCAAAAGACATATGATTGGAATGCATATTTTGAAGATGCTTTCAGAGGAAAAAATAAAATGATTTGGGTGGTTGTAATTTTTTTTTTTATCATGATCTTATCTCACTGAGTTTTCCATGAAAATATTTGAACGACGCAACACAAACATACAAATGATAAATACCCGAAACAAATGTTAAATTTATATTTCAAAAATCTATTACTATTCGAAAGATTTTTTCTTTACATTGATGACGTGAAGTATCAAAGAAGATTATCAATTAAAACCATCAACAAGCATTCTAGAAGAATGGCAATGTTAACTCTTCTACAAGTTCATTCAAATGAAAATTTTGTGCCAACTTTTTACCAAGACGATTCTGACTACTATTTTCAAGGAGTTGATTTATGATACTGGAATACGTCATTTCAAAGATCTCAAGTAATGTTTTTATGAAGGAAATTAATGTGTGCTGTATTTTTTTTCTTAGTGATGATTTTTCCATTAGATTTTTTTGGTAATCTATAATATAATGAGACAGTTTAGTCTCACACTATTTTTTGTAAAAATAATTATTTGCATGATATGAGATTCGGACCATGCACCTCACTGTTTATTTGATTGACATAACCAACTGTGCTACATGAGATTTTGTAAAAAAGATGACCAAAGTTTTACTTATTCTTTACGAGGCCGGAAACACATGCATCCATTATAGTTGGGATCGTCGGTCGATCTTGATCCGCCAACCCGCGGATCAATTCTTTTCTTTTTTCAAAATTCTGACTCGCCTAATCCACTAACAAAAAATCTTAAACCTGCACCCGCCCCACTAAAATTTAAAATAAGCCGCAAAACACGCATATAATATTAAGTTTAATAAACTAATTATTTAATTATTTTTATAAAAATAATTAAAGTAATATTTAAAATTAAAATAATAATTTATATGCTTTTATAATTTATTTTACTCCTTACAACTTTTGCGGTTTGATGGGTAAATGCGACTCAAATTTTTCCGACTCGCACCCATTTTGCTTAAAATCGACTCAATCCGAATCGATCAACCCGCGTCCGCCCCATAGCGGGTTAATGCGGAACCAACGAGTAATGACTTAAATTCTCAGCTTTAACTTTCATGCTTCCCCTCAGGGCCGGTATTGTTTGTAAATCATGTATTTTTCAATGGGTCTTAGTTATAATTCGTTTAATAGGCCCACTTGACACATTCTACGAAGATGTACCTTGTAATGGTATGTCTAGGGTTTCGCCAAACCTTTGAAAAAGATATAGAGGTTGATCAAAATTAAAAAGACCATCATTCTTTTATCGCTATCAATTAAAAAACAGTAAAAGAAACATACAAATAACAATCACCACAAATATAACTCAACGCCACACCCCAAAAAATCACTCTAATTTACACTAACCAATACATACTGCAGTTTTAACAAATTCTTGACTTAATTACGCATGTGATTATGAGGAATCATAATACTTTGCAAAACAGATGTGACTGCGCTGAAACCAGTTGAGACTAGATATTCACTATTCACCAATACACCTAAACCCAAACTTAATATATGTATTACTCCAATTAATTGACTGAATCAAACACATGCACCGTGTAAAGATTTAAAGACTCCACCAGTCTACAAATTGGCGGCAACTTCGACAACACCTGTTCGTCGACATTTTCTTATGAACTGACTTTAAAGGTTATAATTGTTACATGCTAGAAAAATTGTTATTTTCTGTCAGATAATTAGTTCATTACATTTAAAGGCCTTTAAAGCCTATAAAATACTAAAAATCTTATTTGCAATTAGTACTCCACGATCAAAAGACGTATTCTCCCAACTGTTTGTTATCAAAACAAATTATGTAGAAGAACATAAACATTACGAAACAAATTCACAAATATTTTAAATACAACCTAGACAACTCGAAACACACTTACTACCGACAACTTATCAACAAACATCAACCATTTGAAAATCAAAATCTAAACAAACAACAGACAACATACAACAACAAAATTGTATAGAGCAACACTAATATCTAAGATCCCGCACTTGCGCGGAGTTACACCTTTATGCCTAAACTCTATACGGCCCAATATATTTACTTAAATTAGAGGAGGTGATAAGAAAACATTGATTAAGTACAGATTGTTTAACAAATCAAACTTTCTAATACCTCCATGATAGTTGATGACAAATTTATAACTTTCTATCCGTTTGAAATTATTAGTCTGGAAGGTTGGTTTGTCATTTACGGACTAATTACATTTGATTTATTAGAAAACTATTCAAGACCAACCATATTCAGTTAAATTAATTTCCGGTTCAACCAAAATTCAGTTAAATTACTATATTCAGATTCAACCAAAACCAAATTTAATTAAATTAAATTAAATAATTAAACATAATTTAGATCGAACCAAAATTTTACTAATCATCTTCCCTAAGCTTTATATATATAATTAACTTCATCTATTATTTTCGGTATAAATAATTGTATTAAAAAAAAAACTAAGTACACACCATGTTGTAATCAAAGCTTTCAATAATCTTCCAAACTCAAGTATTAAGTTACTATTTTATTCTCGATAGTAATCTTTGGCATGATAAAAAATAAACTCACTACAATTTGAAAATATAAACTCACTAAATAACTAATATATCCAATTTTTATCCATCCAACCCAGTTATGTTTTTGGTTCACGTTTCATTTGGTTCTTTGTCTGTTCCGTATGGATTTAAAAATACATAATTTATGCGGTATTTCTAAAAAAGAATAACAAAATTATATAGCAGAACACTAATATTTCTTACACCGCGCTTGCGCGGGGATTATTAATCCTAGTAGTTTTAGCGAGAAAACATCTTATGCGCTTTAAAAATATTTAAATATAATAGACATCTAAAGGGGAGTATTATAAATATTAGATATGTATACCATTATAGAGATATTTTTTTGGATATTCTAGATATACATATATCTTAAATTTGTTTTATCTCCAAGTATTATATATATATAAATACTCCTATAGAAAAACACAATACAATTTTCCTTTCTCTTTTCTCTTTGTCCACAACACAAATAAGGATTTCATAGGACCTAGAAACATACAACAGTTACGTTAAAGCTGTTAGGAACTAAATCCCAAAATTGATCCTCATAAGGTATTTGTAGATAAAGTATATACACATAGTTATAGGTACATCCACTTTCCCTCTTACGGTTTTACATTTTTTTTTCCATTTCACTCTTTAGCTCCCTAGTGAAAACATACATGAATATGAATCATGAGGAGGTCTACGAATTATAAAGGATTAGGCTCCAAACAAAACTAAATCAGGTTGAATGGAGCATATGAACTTCATCGTTACAAGAATCCCAAAGCTAAGGCACAAGGCTCTCAGTTTTATTAACCGTTTCGTCCAACCTAACACTTCTTGGACTCAGATAGACCTAGCCATATTCGTATTCCTCTCTTTTCTATTGTTGCGGATTTGAGGAGGATGAATGATGTGATCATATAAAGCACAAGTTCATTGTCTCGTAAATTTGTTGTTAAAATTGACCAAAATCAACTTTGTCTGTGAGGGATTTATTGTTAAAGATGGAATTTAGTATCTGTCTTAAAATCCTATCAAACAAGGAGTTTGGACCAACACTAAAGTGAAGATGGCCCAAGAAAAAGGATAAGAAGTCGGTCAAATGGAAAGGAAGGCTAGCTGAATTCCCCTTATAAATATAGAAGGAAGACAGATATAACAATTATTTCGCATTCTAGGAGAGATATTAGGGTTTTTATTTTTTAATATTCTTAACTCTTAATTCAGATGTTTTTGCTGATTTTGTTGTTCATTCCTTCTAAATCACTAAATCTTCATAATAAGAAACATACTTTAAATAAGGAAAATTTATTAAAATGACATAAATTAATTGTGTTATTACTAGAATAACTCATATTTTTACAAAATTATTAGATTTTCTCTGGTTGAAATTGACCTTGCCCATAGCTATAACAAAAAAAAAACATTACCAAAATGCCCTTAGCATATGATCGTTGGCAGATTTATTTTCAGAAAAGTAAATCTATCCACTAATAAGTATGTTTATATAATCTATTTAGAAAAAAAGCTACCGTTAAAAGTGGTGTCGGACTTCTTAGAAACATTAGATTTCTTTTCATGACAAAATTAATTATCTGATCTGAATAGAAAACAGATTTTTAGAGATATCTCTCGCGAATGAGGTAGCATATTTGTTATAAATGGTAGATTTTGTGATAAACTTATTTTTTTATGTTCCGACTTATTTTCTTATGTTCGACTTATTTTCTTATGGCAGAATAGAATATCCGATTTAAAATTGTTAGTAAACTTTTTTAATTTATGTGGTGGCAAACTTTTTAATTTTGTAGTAGATTTGTTAACGAAAATATGGGTTTATGTAAACCAAACTTAATCTAGTGTTCAATTTCAACCCGGTTCACATTAATTTTAAATTTAGTTTATTTTTAGGTTAATTAAGATTAAAATTATGTAAAAATGTAAGTAATTGTTGTCATTTCTTTCATCTCTCTTTTCTTTTTTATCAAGTTATCTCTTTTTACAGAGGTTTAATCACTTGTTGCAATCCTTCGATTTTTGGAAAAACATGGATCATCATTTTCGTATGCGTAAAGTGGAAATTTGAGATAGTAGTTTTTGAAGTGGATAATGATTAATGTAGTAAATTAGTTGCAGCTACTGTTTACGTATATTACAGCTACTTTTTATGTAAACGTAATATTTTCAAAGAAAACCTTGATATAAAATCTTTAATTTATGGACTTTTTTAGAACTTGACCCCTTTAATATTAAAAAAACAATAAGTTGAGAATTTTTTTTTTTGCTGAAGTCACTTATATCTATTTATATATATAAAAGAGAAGAGTCTTTCTTCTGGACTTTATTCTATTATACCCTAATACCTCTTACAAAAATTCTTATATGCCCCATCTTAAAATTGATTTTCTTTTCTATTTTCTTTTAAAGCCAAAATGTTGATAAAGACCCAGTAACCCTTAATGAATCCGTATAATTACTGACCCAACCATATCAAACTTGGGTCATCCACCCATATTGAATAAAAAAACGAAAAAACTAAATTTTTTTTGGTCCATCGTCGTCTTCCTGCTTAGATACTTCGATCTCAGATTTTTTTTTCTGGTCTGATCGGTTCAGACACTCCTTCTCGCGCTCATCTACACTAGTTTGATCGATCCGGCGTCACATCGATTGGAGGATATCGACGCTCGCTCGGATGAATGTGAAGTTGAGATCGCAGAGGAATGGCTCGAGAAGCTCTCTCCGCGTACGTACGTACGACGAGGAGTACGTGCTAAAGTGTAACTTGAGATCCCGTGTCATGTACAAGCACTCACGTCTTGGCTGCCAAGTTGTGTTAAGGCAGGAGCTCCAAGGAATGGTTCTCGCTGTCCCTGAAGCCAAGCCGTGGGACATTCCGTAAGTCTTTCTTTATTTGGCTTCTTTATTGTTGTTTAGATTTGGGACATCGCTTTGGAAAGTTAAGTACTTTGTAGATGATTCCCTGCTTCAAGTATGGGCTACCTTTCAATTGAATGTTGCTTTCTTGGTTGATTCTTCTTCCATTAGATGGTTTCTATCTCTTAGGGGATTTTGTTTACACTCTAGCAACAAGATTAAAGTTGGAGGGGTTAAAGATTATGGTTTTATATCAAGTTTGGTAAACGCAATTTGGAAAGTTCAAGAGGGCAATGAACACGTTGTATTGAATTGTGGCTACTTGGTTTTAGAGTTTTGGTGGTCTTTTTGGCTCAGCTCGCCAAGTAGTTAAGGCATGATTAGTATAGATTTTGAGAAGAGAGTCCGATGTAGAATGATGTGTTAGAAGCAAGTATTGTTTCAGTGATGCTGTGTCTTTATGTTTGCAGAGTTTCATGTTGTGTGTGTTGACTTGTGGTTAACCTCATGGAGAACTTTCTGTCCAGTGTGCAAACAGGACAAAAAAAACTAGCAATGGCGAGCCACTAGCTTCAGAGAGCACGTCACTGCTCCCATCCGCTGCGTCTTCTTTCCACTCTTCCTCTGCACTCTCTTCATTCAGATCATCAGCAGTGTTGTTTGGTCATTTTTGGGTTCCAATCCTGCTGTAAATTGATACTGATTAGGTAAATTACGATTAGTTCTAATTATGAAAGATTAAGACTTAATGTTTTCCCTCTCATATGAATTGTTTAAGCTTATGTGTGTAAAATTGTTGTCTTATTTGTTTGTTCTAATAACTTTGAATTGTGTTCCGTTTTTCATGTGATTCAGTGACTGTTAGATCAATGAGGGGAGGAAAGAAGCATATTAATCACCACATGTTTTTGAGGAACATAGTAGTACAAGATAATCCAAAGTAGTTCAAGGTAGTGCTAGTAGTCCACAATACACATAAAAGTCCTAGTAGTTTTAGTAGTCCACGAAATTCTCTAACTGATGATTTTTTTTTTTTGTTTTTACGTGGATCATTTCTTTGTTTCAAATACCAGAAGATGCAAACTTCATCTGGTAAAACCTATAATATATTGAGGGGTGGAGCTTACAAGGATGGGATTTAGGATTTTAGGATCATTTGAGAAAATTTCATGCAAACAAAAATAAAATAGGTTGTATATCAATTTTATATAAAATAATATATATCTTTATGTTTTATAAAAAATGTAATTGTGATATTTTTTTTACAAAAAACAACACTATTATTTTATTTATACTTAGTAGTACCCAAGGTAGTAGTAATACTATCTTGTTCATAGTAATACTTTTTGCAAATTTCAACATTTATTAGTAATACCATGCGAAAAATAAATTATTTCTAGTGAAACCAATGTATTTAGACGTTTTTAGATCGTATATAACATTTTTCTAAAAACAAAATTCTGAAATATGTAGTTTTTATGATTCA
Organism: Sinapis alba; assembly: GCA_012274485.2. Classification (NCBI taxonomy): domain Eukaryota; kingdom Viridiplantae; phylum Streptophyta; class Magnoliopsida; order Brassicales; family Brassicaceae; genus Sinapis; species Sinapis alba. The sequence goes on from MU105770.1 coordinate 126,062, forward strand.
CCTTATTATGACATCATCTTCAAGACATTAGTCATGGAAGTATAAAGAAGTTTTGTGGAAATGATAAGTTTTTTAACAACTTAACTAATATTAAAGATTTCATAACTAATTTGATATCTAAACACATATATGACATATAGTGTCAAAATATATAAGTTATATCTACTAAAAATATAGAATAAGCTGAAAAATACAATTCTTAAAAATATGCACAATACATAGTAATCCAAAGTAATTCAAGGTAGTCTAAAGTAATTCTAGTAGTGCTAGTAGTCCACAATACATATTTATATACATAAAAATATAATATTGTGTTATTGAATTTATTTTCAAATTAATTATTGATTAAAATATTACTGAAATATATTTATTAAATTTGTAGTTTTGAAATTTTATTAAAATAATTTATAGAAATATTTTTGAAATTATTTCTTGATTAAAATATGAAATATAATATTTAAATTTGATATTTTTATATAAAATAAATAAAATTTTAGTTAAAGAAAAATAATTTATATAAATATTTTATTAAATTTATGTTTAAAATAAATTGTTGATTAAAATATTATTGAAATAGAATTTTTTTTATTTTATTAAATATAGAAATATTATTTTGAAATAAACTTATTTTTTATTTCTGTAATTTTTAGCTATATTAAAAATAATATTTTTTCAAAGAAAAAAAAATCGTAAAAGAATCTAGAAAAATAAGGTAGGCAAAAAAGGTGGGACCCACCCGAAATATAAAAAGAAGAAAATAATAATAGTGGTGGGTCCTGTTGTATTTGAAAATAAAAGAAAAGGAAAAGAATAAAGAAAAAAATAAAGGGTAAAAAGGGAAGGAAGAAAATGGAGGGGTAATGAAAAAATAGGTGGGGTAGTGAAAATAGTTTTTTGAGAATAGGGTAAATTAAAGTACTCCTCCTCTCTTCTTATGAGGACACCTCATAATTTAAACTACTGATTTGGACATAGCAATATGGGCAGGTGTGCTGACGAAGATTGGTAAGGTCGGAGTGCACAACTTAAGTCATCATCTTCAAGAGTGTCTCTCGAGTATGAAAATAATCAACAAAGCATTCAATTATATCGATTAATAAGCCTACTATGGTTGAAAGGAGAAGGAAGACTGGAATGGTGGGTCTGGCAAAAACAATAAATATTTTTAATATTATGGAGATAGCCAACGAGGTCCATTAGAAATAGTATATCACTATGTTGATGAATTCTATTGGTTACAGCACTTTTATTTTATTTTATTTTTGTCAGCTGTTAAAGTACCCTTAATGTGGAAAATTCTCAGCATAAATTCTTACCCTACATGCATATGTATATAAAAAATTATTACTTAGTTATAGATATTTTAAAATCATGAAAACTTCATATTGATATCTTAAAATCATGAAAGTTCTCATAATTTTGAGATACTTAACATAATATTTTGTATTCATATAAATGCGATTGCTAGAAATTATATTTAACTTAGACAAGAAAGATAGATGAAATATAACAATACAGTTTGTTATACTTTAAATCATACATTTAGTACTGACGAACTTTCAAATAGAAAACTAAACTAACTTACATACAATAAACAAAAGTAAGATAAACGTTAAAATAAATATAAAATAATGAAAATAATAATATATCTCACACATCCTTTTTTATTTTTGGTACTGATTTTTGTATCAATAATACATATCTTAGATTTTGATCCGCACTTTAAAAGAGCAAGATAATTTATTGGTAAAACATTTATATAATTGCATTTTCTTTTAATTTAAAATAAGTTTAGGCATAAAATTCGTAAACCGGAGTCCGAACCGAACCCAAACAAGAAAAACGAGCCATACCCGGTCAGAAATGTAAGAAATATCAAAATGGATCTTGAAATGTGGTAAAAACATATCCGAACCCGAAATGTTATTAGCCAAACCCGAATGGGTAACCTAGAAAATCTAAGAACCCGAAAAATCCAAAAAAAGAATATGTACTTACAAATTTACCAGAACGAGACCTTAAATGTGATATAAATTAAAATCAAAATTCAAAATACACAACCCGTATCTCAATGACTACCTGAACGCTCAAACCTAAATTAAACTAGATTTTATGTTTTCTTCAATTATTTTTATATTTGATAAATATTTTAAATGTTTATTGGAATAACCCTTAAAACTGTCTTTATCAAAAATAACATGTTCCATCATAACATTAAGTATTAATAGTAGCTAATTCTTAATATTTATTTTATCAAAAAAAACAATATATATATATACATATATATAATAATATATTTATAAAAATTATATTATTATATATTTTGTGAATTTTTGAAAAAAAAATTCTTCCATTTAGATTAAAGTACAGTTGTATATATATGGGCATATATAATTCTTTTATGTTAATAATAAAATATAATTAATTTGTTACTTAAATTTAGTGTTATTATAAAATGAATTAATTATTTTGAAAAAACAAATATTTAGTTATTTAGTTCCTTAATTTTACGTAATGATATATAATTAATAGTAACTAAGTTAGTTGTATGAGAAAAAATAAAAAGTTAAAATGTTATGGTCCAACTAAATTATTTGTAAGTAGATAAAAAGTGTTTTGTTTTAATAGTATTGATGCTATAAGATTCTAATAGACGTGTATATAAATAGTAATAAGATAAAAATTCTCTCTTTTCCGAGTTTTCTCTCTTCCGTCGGTGTCTCTTGCCGCTGGTTACCATCCTTTTCTTTGTTTTTTTGATTGTGAATAGCTTCGATCTATGATTTGTTTACTTTTCACTTTGGCCATTTTTCCGTGTTAACGATTTTGGAGTGAAATGTCAACCAAGTTCAGAGACGATTATCATTCCTATCCTTCTTTTATTTGGAAGAACCTAAATAAAGTCATGCTTCTGGCTAAATACGGATTTAATCCCTCTTTTAAAAATATTCTTATTATGTATGTTGTATTTTGATATCTCTTCTTCTTGGGTTAACCTCATATCTCTTTTCTACGAGCCTAGATCTTACTTATTTACAGTTTGAGTCTTTCACTTCGAGTAAAGCATCATGGATGAAAAGGGAGATCCGGAGATGGAGATGTTGGTTTGACTTTGACCATTGGTAGTGATTCGCCAGAGCCGACAAAAAAGTACAAATAGTAACGATAGTTTCATATTATCTATTTATTTTTCTTGAAATATGTTTAGTTATAATGAATAAGTTATTTTTTTACATCACGTAAACTATTAGTTTAAAAAAAGTATGAAATTTATTGGTATAGTTAAACTAAAATAAACATTAAGAGAAAGTCATTTTCAAAAAAAAATTATAACTAGACAACTATTTAGTTTCTAAAATAAATAGTTAAAATTATTGTCAAAAATTATGAACTTTAATACTACTTTTAGATAAAAATAAATTTAAAATTTAAATAAATTTTAATTATTAGTTTATTTATTCGTCCGCCTGTAGGGCGGATTTTACCCTAGTTAGTGATAAAGTTGTATGTGGCATTGTGGCCTGTGGAGAAACAAATTATAATACTATCAGCAAATGATAGGATAAACCGGTTCAATAGGGAACTACAAATACCGGTGACAACAACAACTGAAGAACCAATGCTAACTCTATGATCCCTCAACAAGATTTTCTTGGCAGTAACCAATAGGAGCTCTGCCCAGCAATATTATTCACTGGTTCAAATATGATTCCCAGCCTTGTTGCTCAAGTTTCATGTTCTTTTCTCTAATGTCTTTTTGGTACTGACTCATCCTGACCAACCAAAGGAAACCCACAGGTCTTATTCATTCTTGTTCCCTCTGACTCTATGTAACAAAAAAATAAAAATAAGAAGAACCTTGAGACGAGATCAGTATCAGAGATCCCCAACATCAGTATAGCAAACAAGGATGTGTTGGTGCTGTTGTTTATTGCAATTGTGGAGACAGGAACACCCCTAGGCATCTTTGGTAACCAAAAAAAAAAAGATAAAGGTCTGAAAACTGCAAGCAATTAATAGCTTAAGTGAAACATGAAGCAATGTGTATGTACCTGAACGATGGAGAGAAGTGAATCAACACCATCCAAACGGGTAGCACGTACAGGAACACCAATCACATGCAAAGGAGTGAGTGAAGCAACCATACCTAGAAAAGGGACATTTATTTCAGAAAATCTAGTATTTTGTAGGGACATGATGAGTTCATGTTTAAGACATACCTGGTAAGTGAGAAGCACCACTAGCACCTGCAATTATCACTTGGACGCCTCGACTATGAGCTGAGTGATTGTGAATAAGCTGCCTCTGAAGACCAGAGTACAGCTTCCTCTTCAAGTCGCCTTCACAAAGATGTTGAGGCTCGGAATGTCCAAAATGAAGCGCCTTTCCTACCTTTCTCGGACGGAGCCATAGACGACTCTTCACGGTTTTTGGGAGGCTCAGGCGCACACGAATGAAGAGCCATTCGTGTCAATACGCACCAACCTTGAGGACTCTGTTCGCCCCTTCGAAAAATCAGAAGCTTTGAAGTACATCTTACGCTGGTTGAGAATTGTCAGAGTCACATAGAACACATCACCTTTCTACGATGTAGATCTGAAAACAGTCAGAACACCATGCCGACTCCCAGATTTATGCAAGAAAAGACAACCGGAGTTGAATCTCGACAGATCTAAGGTGAAAATGATTGTCAAAGCCAACAGAACCTAAAAGCCGACCCATCCCAGTGACTCCTCTTCACGCAGCTCGCTGGAACTCCATTAGATCCGTCGTCAACAGACCTGCTCATCCCCACCGCAGACAGATTTAAGGCAGACACCGCCGTTCAAAGGAGAAAGGTTGAGGCGAGTAGAAGTTGAGAGAAAGTTAGGATTTTTTTAAAAATATTGTTCCTTCTTAAATTTCTAGACAAGCCTCGAGGGGTTTTTGGTATTTTTTTCATCCTAAAAATTAATCTAGTAATTACAAAAGTTTATGAGTTATTATAGCCATTATATGTATTATTTGAGAAAAATATGTGCAATTCTTTTAAATAATATTATTTTAAGTTTTTGTTGCAAAAATAATTATTTTTTTTTAAATAGTTAAAAAAAAAAATTAATATTTTATTTTTTTATTTTTAAAATTTGAAGCTCTAACTCCAAAATCCCACCATTTAATTCTAAACTTTAACTCTAAGTGCATATTCTAAATATTTTGATCATTTTTCTTCCTTTGAGTTGGCTTAGCTTTGAAGCTTGGGGTATAAAAAAGTCATCAATGGGTCACAAAAACATGTATTCAAAAGCTCAGAAACCCACGTCTAAGCCCGTTATAAAGTCAGTTTATGAGACTCACTGCAATGGTAACTTAGCCCTCAAAAAGTACATTATATAGTTGGCTCTGAAGGAAACTTTCAGGAAGATGCTTCCTGCTTTATGTAACAAATTTGGACCACTGTAATCCAAAAGCTCTGATGATAGGATTGCCCCATGTCGAGTGATGATTATTTAAACAAAAGTTATATGTTTTTGTATTCTCACAACATTGTAATCATCCGAAAAGATCGACAACTCTTTTTTCAGTAAAATACTCTGTTTTTATTTCCTTATCACCATGCACCTGCTACACCAAGGAAGTTGGCGGCTCAAGTCATCGTCTATCACCTTACCGCCTAATAAGCGTTTCAGAAAGGAGGTCCGGAATTCCATCACAGCAAGGCGTCATAAGAAGCGTTTCAGAAATTTAATGTGTTTGTGGTTAAGTTGATTTTTACCTTGCGAAGGTGATATAATTATTAGATTTGCCTTTGTAAATCAAACCTTTCATTTTATGATATTTATCCTTCAGCAAAAAAAAAGAAAGAAATAAAAATAAAGGAGCAGAGGAGAGAATAGAAAGTCAGGAATTTATCAAGTCTAAAATAAGCTGCCACGCCTATTTCACAATTTCTCTAACATTAAACAAACTAGTGCTAAAATGGTTCCTTAAAAAGAAAAATGTAAAACAGAACAAATAAGACTCTGAAAGCTTTTCGGATTCTTTAATCTCCACATTCTTCAGCTTAAAGTTCGTCCTGTAGTAAGTAAGAAAACTCATAATCACAAAGTTAGTCAGTCGCACAGCTAAATAACAGCCTTCTTTAAATATTTTTGGTTAGAGATATACATGGGCGGCATAATCATCCTTCTCCGAGGAGGTTTCTTCCTTGATTTCCTCAGGTTTTGAATCGGCATCGGAGTGATCTCCTTCATGGTCACCATCCTCTTGTTCATCCTCAGCCTATAGAAAAAAACGAATTTATATCATATCAGAGAGGCTAATGTTAATAATATAAAGAGAAAGTATTGTGAATATTACGTCAGAATCAGCTGTAGTGTTTGATCGGAAAACGGTAACAAGATAATAAAATGTGGGTTTAGCAAAGACGTCTTATTGATGGTCGAAAAAGCGTTCCGGCGATTACAAAAGGAGAGGTGAGAGATCAAAACAGGAGAACCGGCGCTCGGAGAGCTGTCCGGAGTACAATTACACGGCAAGGAAAAGAGTAAAGATTAAACCCTATTCTAGCCGCCTTAGTAAGCCTGTCTATCTTCGGATCTCTTCCTCGTCGCCTCATCTTCTCCTTATATAGTCGTCCCGATGCCTTTCCGTGACCTAATTTACGTCGTCTTGATGGGCTTTTGACTCGTTGGGCCGAAAGACCGTCGTTGAGGATAGTAGCCGCTGAGCCGAACACGTTCGCTCGGCGGCTGCTCGACTAAAAGTACTCTTGAGCTGCATCGAGGTGCCGGTGCGGGAAGCTGTTTAGCCGAGCTGCTGCTACGCTTAACGGGCCAGGCCGTTTGATCCTTCGGGCCTTGCGGGATGGCGAAATCCATCTCCTACATGTAGGAGCATCCTTCGATTCCTCTTCCTCTTTCTTCTTCTCAGCTTCCTCGAATGCTGCTTTCTCAGCCTGTAACACAAGATTAGATTACCTTTATAATCATCAACCACACTAACAAATACAAAAAGAAAAGTTAATAACATACATCCTTCATCTTTCCCCAGGTCTCCTCAGCCAAATTTCTTAGCCTACTCTGGGTCATCGCAGACCAAGACATTGTCGAACAAGGATCCAAATTTCACCTAAAGAATAAAGGAAGTGTTTAGTCACTAAACTATACCATCATGAAAGACACTAAAATGTTTTCGTGACAAGATATTGCTATTTACGGCCCAATATGATCTTCTCGCAAAAACATTGTGTAACGACCCACTTCCTAGGGCCCAGCAAAGCCCGTTTTCCAACCCTGAAATCCTAGGTATTTTCTTTAAATACCTGTCTCTGTAGATTATTTTATTCAGAAAGTCATAAGCGTCAAACCTTTGCAGAAATCGAGCCGTCAGAGAGATCTGAGAACATACCGTCGCCACCACTAGGTCTAGAGTCAAGATCGGATATCCAACCACCGTCTCACGCCCAAGTTAACTCCCAGAACCACCTTTTCCGATTGATTAAATTTCAGGTGTTTTGTAAATCGATCGTATCTCTCTAACCGGGTGGTATTTCGCAAATCCAAGGCCACCATCGTGTTCGTGACGTCGAGAGGAGTCTGGAGCCGGAAGTGCAACCCTAGACCGCCGTTCGCGCGCCCTCATGCGCCACCGGGGTTTCGCCTTGTCCCGCGCGTGCATCTCACGCGCCACCGCAGACGGCCGAAGAAGCCGCGCGTGTAGCCCACGCGCCACCGCCGCCGACCGCCGTCCGCCGGAGCATCCGTCTCCGACCACCGTCCGTCCACCACTGGGAAGCCGCCGCCGTGTCGCCGCTGCGCCTCCGTCGCCGCCGGTAACTTTCCGGAAAGGACCGCTGCCACCCTCGGCGTCGCCGGCGACTGGCCGCCGGGGACTCGCCGGTGACTCGGTGATTCGACCGAGTCAACCCGGTTGACCAATCAGCCGGTTCGGTTGCAATTGATTTCGGTTTGCAATTGATTTCGGGTTAGGTGTAAACCGGTTTGCAATTGATTTGATTTTTGGTTAGGAGTAAACCGAATTGCAATTGATTTGATCCTGGTTTAATTGAAATCGAATTGGTTAAGGGTAATTGGGCTGGTTAGGGTAATTGGGCCGGTTTGGTTTGGGTAATGGGCCGAATTGGCAATGGGGCGGGTCAGGTCGCGGGTTGGGCCGGGTCGGGTTGCGGGCCGGGTTGGGTCGCGGGTCGGGTCGGGTCGGGTCGGGTCGGGTCGGGTAGTTGACCGGGTTGACTGGGTTGACAGTTGACCATTGACCATGACCGTTGACTTTCTGTTGACTTTGACCAAACTGCCCTTTATCCGTTTTTAACAGTTCGAAGGGCGTTATGACTCGATTTTTCGTCCTGATTTCAGATTTGGAGTCTGTTTGAGCATTTGGAGTTCATAGCTACCACTTCTCCAAGTTTCTAAGGTGAGGGTTACTCCGTTAAATCCCGAACTAGTTTAGTACTACCATTATGAATTGTCTAGTTTCGAAACATGATCCGTCTCTGTGAATTGAGTCTGCTTGCGAGTCTTGTTTATTATTTTTATTGATTGTTAAACCGGAAATAGGATAATAGAGGATTCAACTATTGTATGAATTAATTGATGCTGAGTATTGTTATATATATATATACATAGATATATATTAGGGACTATGTGCGAGTGCGGGGGTTCAGAGATGTCTGAGCTAGCGACGCAGCGGGTTCTGAGTGCGGGGGTAGAGAGACGTTTGTACTATCGATGCAGCGGGTGATTGAGTGCGGGGGTACAGAGACGTTTGTACTAGCGACGCAGCGGGATTTGAGTGCGGGGGTACATAGACGTTTGTACTATCGACGCAGCGGGTGGTTGAGTGCGGGGGTACAGAGACATACTGTACTATCGACGCAGCGGGTATCTATATATCCTTATGAGGAAATGCGCGGTGCAGGGAGTAGCTGTGTACTATGAGCGCATGGGTGATAGTTGGACTAGATGTATATGGATTGTTCTTTGTGGTGTATACACCGTGCTTGTTTCATGCTAGAGCTAGGCTTACATAGTTGTAGTGCTATGTACTAAGTCAGTGGTTTGCGGTTTAACATCCCATACCTCTCTGAGTGACTCCCCTGTTACTCACCCCTCCATCTTTCCCCCTTTCAAGTGAGACCGACGAGCATGAGTGATTGCTATCGGATTGGTGCTTTTGGGGGTTTTATTCATTTCTTTTGCAGACTTTCGGTTTTATGTTTTTATCGGATTTATTTCATTACGAGATTTATTGCTATATATGAGATTTATGGTGTTTGGAGATGATTTATGAGGATTAATAAATGGTGATTTCAGAGTTATTATTTATTATATTATTTTGGAAAATACGGGTGTTACAATTTGGTAACAGAGCGGGTTCCGTCCCGGTTCTGATCTGGGATGGCGATTTGTGGGACTTGGATTTACTCGGTTTTATTCGTTTTTTAAAAAAAAAAATATTTCGGGGAAGTTGGGAATTTTCAAAGAAATAAAAATAGCACCTTTCTTTTTGGTATTTTTCTAATAATGTTGGTACGCAGTTACTTCAGAAGTTAACCATCTTGGTTTTTCCTCTTTCAGATGCCACCACGCAGGAGAGTTGGTCGTCCTCAGGCCGCCAGAGTTGCTAGCGAGGCAGGTGATGATCATGTACCAGTTGAGGGGTCGCAGCACACAGCCCCACCGGTTGACCAGGATGCCTTGAGGCAGATGGTTCAGGATGCAGCTAGACAGGCCGCTCAGGAGGCTGTTCAGCAGATTGCCCAGGAGGCAGCTAGGCAAGCCGCTCAGGAAGCTGCCCGAGTAGTTTCTCAGGAGGTTGCTAGACAGATGGCTGCAGTTCAGCAGGGCCAGCAGGCTCCACAGGGCCCGCAGATTCAGGTGCAGCAGGGCCCGCAGATTCATGTGCAGCAGGCTCCGCCCGTTCAGGTTCAGGGAGACCAGCGGATTCCTGTTCAGCAGCCACCAGCGCAGCAAGTTCCAGGAACTTTTCAGGTTCCACCACCGCCACCCCCCTTTCCGGTGCATGTTCCAGAGTATGATGAGGCACTTATCAGGATGATGGGGCAGATGAAATATGTTGATTTGGAGCATTTTGGTGGTACAGTGGATCCTACTGTGGCTCATGATTGGAGACAGGTTGGATAAGTGTTTGAACACTATCATGTGTCCAGGGAGGCTCAGGCTTAATATCGCGGAGTTATATCTGCGTGGTGATGCATCTGCATGGTGGGATGGGGTGCGATTGATGCATCCTGGCCATTTGACATATGAAGATTTTCTTGTTGCCTTCAACAAGAAGTACTTTCTCAGGGAAGCTCTGCATCAGAAGAAGAATGCTTTCGAGCATTTGAGGCAGGGGACTAGGACTGTCAGAGAGTATGAGCAGAAGTTCAGTAGACTTCGCAGGTTTGCTGGTAATCATTTGGACGAGGAGGACTTGATCAGGAGGTTCTTAGATGGGATGCGAGTTGATCTTCGAGGTAGATGCAGTGTGCTGACTTACACCAGTTTGGAAGACATGATAGAGAAGGCTGTGGTCCTGGAGTCTTGTATGGCTGAGGAGCATAAACTCCTCAAGGCAGCTCAGACTAAGACTGAGAGGACTTCAGAACCACATAAGAGGACTTCGAACCAGTCAAATGTCAAGTGCTATAATTGTGGGAGGATGGGCCATGTGGGTAGGAACTGTCGGATTAGGCCATCAGGTGCATAGGGTGCAGCATCAGCAGCGCAGACAGCACCAGCAGCTCAGGCAGCACCAGCAGCGCATGCAGCGGTTGCACCAGGTGCTTGTTTCACTTGTGGCCAATATGGTCACATTTCCAGGTTCTGCCCGACAAAGGGGCCTGTGGCTAAGCGCCAAGCCATTGCTCCACGGGTGTATCCTTTAGGCGAGGCCAATAGAGCTGAGCCGATAGCTGGTATGTATCTTTATCGTACTCGTTTCCTTTTGGATACATATATAAATTGCTTGGTGATTAGTATGTGTAGTTAGAAAAAAATGTGTATGTGTAGGATCGGTTTTTGTTGGAGGTGAGGCAGCTCACACTCTTTTTGACACGGGAGCTTCCCACAGCTTCGTGAGCCCGCGTTTGGTCAAAACTTGGCCTTTTCAGGGTGTTTTCGAGCCTAAGACTAAGCAGATTCAGACAGCTGGGACAGAGAAATTGGGAGCCATTGGCGTCCATAGAGATGTACCAGTTATACTTGGAGGAGCTGATTTTCTGGGAGACTTAGCAGAGATGGAGCTGAATTACTATGACGTTATACTTGGAATGGATTGGTTGTCACGACATCGAGTGGTGTTAGATTTCCCGAGGGCAAGAGTTCATATCCCTAGAGCTGATGGAAAGATTACGTTTCAGGGTATCCAAACTCATCGAGGAGTTTCTATCATATCCATGTTGCATGCTGAAGAGTTATTGGAGAGAGGAGCAGAAGGATTTTTGGCCACTATTTCGATGGCTAGAGATGATGGACAACATGAGATGCAGGATGTTCCAGTAGTGGTAGAGTTTGAGGATGTGAGGCCTTAAAGGGGCCACCACCAGCTAGAGCAGAGGTTCTAACTATTGAGTTGGAACCAGGGACAACACCGGTTTCACGAGCTCCATACCGCTTGGCACCAGCAGAAATGGCCAAGCTGAAAAAGCAGTTGGAGGAACCTTTGGATAAGGGTTTTATCAGGCCGAGTACTTCACCTTGGGGAGCACCGGTATTGTTTGTAAAGAAGAAAGATGGAAGTTTCATGCTTTGTATCGATTACAGAGGCTTGAATAAGGTGACCATAAAGAATAAGTATCCGCTGCTGCGTATCGATGAGTTGTTGGATCAGTTTCAGGGGGCTTTATGGTTTTCTAAGATTGACTTGGCATCAGGGTACCACCAGATTGCGATAGCAGATGAGGATGTGCGGAAGACTGCTTTTCGTACACGTTATGGTCATTATGAGTTTGTGGTGATGCCATTTGGGTTGACAAACGCACCTGCAACATTTATGAAGATGATGAATGATGTGTTTCGCGAGTATTTGGATGAGTGTGTGATCGTCTTCATTGATGATATTTTGATCTATTCTCGAAGCAGAGAGGAGCATGCAGAGCATTTGCGGATCGTGTTGGGTAAGCTCAGAGAGCATCAGTTGTTTGCTAAGCTTAGTAAGTGTAGCTTTTGGCAGCGAAAGATTGGATTTCTGGGTCATGTGGTTTCCGAAGCAGAAGTTGCGGTGGATCCAGAAAAGATTACTGCAATTTCAGAGTGGTCGACACCTAAGAGTGCTACAGAGATTCGCAGTTTTCTGGGATTGGCAGGTTATTACAGAAAATTTGTTAAGGGGTTTGCTAGTATCGCAAAACCAATGACAAGACTAACAGGCAAGGACGTCAAGTTTGATTGGACAGACGCTTGTTCGGAAAGTTTTGCTGAGCTGAAGCGGCAATTGACGAAGACACCAGTTCTGGTACTACCTACGCCGGGTATATCATATGAGGTTTTCACTGATGCATCAGGTACCGGTTTGGGGTGCGTATTGATGCAGGAGGGTCTTGTGATTGTATACGCATCACGCCAGTTGAGGCCTCACGAGGTCAACTACCCTACTCACGACTTGGAGTTAGCAGCAGTGGTGTTTGCACTGAAGATCTGGAGGTTATATTTGTATGGGGAGAAGGTGCAGATTCTCACAGACCACCAGAGCTTGAAGTATATATTTACTCAGGCAGACCTAAATCTGAGACAGCGTAGATGGATGGAGTTGTTAGCAGATTATGATTTGGATATTACTTACCATCCAGGTAAGGCCAGTCATGTAGTAGATGCCTTGAGTAGGCGTAGAAGTGACGTTTCAGGAACCAAAGAGGTTCAGGAGCTTATGGGCACACTTGCAAGCCTCAGATTGTATGCAGTTACTGTGGAGGGAGAGACAGCTGGTCTTGAGGCTTTGGAGCATGCTGATCTACTATGGAGGATACGCGAAGCTCAGGGTAATGATAAAGCTTTATGTAAGCAAATCGAGATAGAGAGTATTGGGTATCATACGGCTGGGAATGGAACGTACATGTATCGGAAACGAGTTTGTGTGCCAGATGATGGACCGCTACGAAAGGAGATTTTGCAGTAAGCACACCACTCGCGTCTTTCGATTCATCCGGGCAACACCAAGATGTACATGGATTTGAAGCGTTATTATCATTGGCCTGGCATGAAGAAAGATGTTGCCACATTTGTATCGCAGTGTCAGACGTGTCAGATGGTTAAGGCTGAGCATCAGGTACCTAGCGGGTTATTATAAAATTTGCCATTGCCAGAGTGGAAATGTGATATGATCACCATGGATTTTGTGACTGGATTACCGACCACTTCAAGTGGAAAGAACGCGATTTGGGTGATTGTGGATAGGCTCACCAAGTCAGCTCATTTTCTTGCAATCAAGAAAACAGACAATGCTGAACAGTTGGCACAGATTTATATCAGTGAGATCGTAAGGTTACATGGAGTTTCTGTCAGCATTGTATCAGATCGGGATACAAAGTTCTCATCAGAATTTTGGGGATCTCTTCAGAAGGCACTTGGGACAAAGGTCCATATGAGTACTACTTATCATCCGCAGACAGATGGACAGTTAGACATGACTATTCAGACCTTAGAGGATATGCTTAGGGCTTGTGTCATGGATTGGGAAGGAGGCTGGAGTAAGTATTTACCTCTAGCAGAGTTTGCCTACAATAAAAGCTATCATTCGAGCATTGGGATGGCAACTTATGAGGCGCTTTATGGTAGGCATTGTGGCACACCACTTTGTTGGACAGAAGTAGGTGAACGAAGTGTCATAGAACCAGCAATGGTTCAAGAGACCCTAGAGCAGGTAGAGATGCTCAAAACTCGTCTCAAGGAAGCCCATGACCGTCAGAAGAGTTATGCAGATAAGCGTCGGAAGGATTTGGAGTTTCAGGTGGGAGACTTGGTATACCTGAAGATGAGATCATTTCAGGGAGGATCTAAGACTCGGAAGCTAAAGAAGCTTAAACCGAGGTATATGGGACCATATCCTATTGTGGAGCGAATTGGAGCAGTTGCTTATAGACTGAAGTTATCAGCGGAGTTGGCAAACTTCCATAGCGTGTTCCATGTATCAGTTTTGAGGAATGTTGTGAGAGAGCCAAAGCTCATTTTGCAGCAGCCACCAAGTGATCTTGGTAAAAATTTATCTGCACCCTGTCTACCAGTTGAGATTGTAGAGCGGCAAGTGAAAGAAGTTCAGGGTGTGATGACCAGTTTGGTTAGAGTGCGTTGGGAGAGAGACGGGATCCAGGAGGACACCTGAGAGATTGAGACTCAGATGAGGATTGACTATCCAGGGCTGTTTCAGGAGGATATTGGGCAGTCGGATCATGAGCCGAATTCGGGGTCGAATTCTTCATTAGTGGGGGAGAATTGTAACAACCCACTTCCTAGGGCCCAGCAAGGCCCGTTTGCCAACCCTGAAACCCTCAGTATTTTCTTTAAATACCTTTCTCTGCAGATTATTTTATTCAGAAAGTCATAAGCGTCGAACCTCTTCAGAAATCGAGCCGTCAGAGAGATCTGAGAACATACCGTCGCCACCACCAGGTCTAGAGTCGAGATCGGATATCCAACCACCGTCTCACGCCCAAGGTAACTCCCGGAACCGTGTGGTATTTTGCAAATCCAAGGCCGTCATCGTGTTCGTGACGTCGAGAGGAGTCCGGAGCCGGAAGCGCATCCCCAGACCGCCGTTCACTCGCCCTCACGCACCACCGGGGTTTCGCCTTGTCCCGCGCGTGCATCTCACGCACCACCGCTGACGGCCGGAGAAGCCGCGCATGTAGCCCACACGCCACCGCCGCCGACCGCCGTCCGCCGGAGCATCCATCTCCGACCACCATCTATCCGCCGCCGGGAAGCCGCCACCGTGTCGCCGCCGGGAAGCCGCCACCATGTCGCCGCCGGTAACTTTCCGGTAAGAACCGCCGCCACCCTCGCTGTCGCCGGCGACTCGCCGGTGACTTGGTGACTCGACCGAGTCAACTCGGCGAGTCAACCCGGTTGACCAATCAACCGGTTCGGTTGCAATTGATTTCGGTTTGCAATTGATTTCGGGTTAGGTGTAAACCGGTTTGCAATTGACTTGATTTTTGGTTAGGAGTAAACCGAATTGTAATTGATTTGATCCTGGTTTAATTGGAATCGAATTAGTTAAGGGCAATTGGGCTGGTTAGGGTAATTGGGCCGGTTTTGTTTTGGTAATGGCCGAATTAGCAATGGGCCGGGTTAGGTCGCGGGTCTGGCCAGGTTGGGTCGCGGGCCGGGTCAGGTCGCGGGTCGGGCCGAGTCGGGTCGCGGGTCGGGTCAGGTTGACCGGGTCGGGTCGGGTCGGGTCGTTGACCGGGTTGACTGGGTTGACCGGGTTGACCGTTGACCATTGACCTTGACCGTTGACTTTCTGTTGACTTTGACCAAACTGCCCTTTATCCGTTGTTGACCGTTTGAAGGGCGTTCTGACTTGATTTTTCGTCCTGATTTCAGATTTGGAGTCTGTTTGAGCATTTGGAGTTCATAGCTACCACTTCTCCAAGTTGCTAAGGTGAGGGTTACTCCGTTAAATCCCGAACTAGTTTAGTACTGCCATTATGAATTGTCTAGTTTCAAAACATGATCCGTCTCTGTGAATTGAGTCTGTTTGCGAGTCTTGTTTATTATTTTTATTGATTTTTAAACCGGAAATAGGATAATAGAGGATTCAACTATTGTATGAATTAATTGATGCTGAGTATTGTTATATATATATACATAGATATATATTAGGGACTATGTGCGAGTGCGGGGGTTCAGAGATGTCTGAGCTAGCGACGCAGCGGGTTCTGAGTGCGGGGGTACAGAGACGTTTGTACTATCGACGCAGCGGGTGATTGAGTGCGGGGGTACAGAGACGTTTGTACTAGCAACGCAGCGGGATTTGAGTGCGGGGGTACAGAGACATTTGTACTATCGACGCAGCTGGTGGTTGAGTGCGGGGGTACAGAGACATACTGTACTATCGACGCAGCGGGTATCTATATATCCTTATGAGGAAATGCGCGGTGCAGGGAGTAGCTGTGTACTATGAGCGCATGGGTGATAGTTGGACTAGATGTATATGGATTGTTCTTTGTGGTGTAGACACCATGCTTGTTTCATGCTAGAGCTAGGCTTACATAGTTGTAGTGCTATGTACTAAGTCAGTGGTTTGCGGTTTAACATCCCATACCTTACTGAGTGACTCCCTTGTTACTCACCCCTCCATCTTTCCCCCTTTTAGGTGAGACCGACGAGCAGGAGTGATTGCTATCGGATTGGTGCTTTTGGGAGTTTTATTCATTTCTTTTGCAGACTTTCGGTTTTATGTTTTTATCGGATTTATTTCATTACGAGATTTATTGCTATTTATGAGATTTATGGTGTTTGGAGATGATTTATGAAGATTAATAAATGGTAATTTCAGAGTTATTATTTATTATATTATTTTGGAAAATACGGGTGTTACACATTGGCATGAAGCCAAGCTACACACAATGAATCTGATGATGAAAAGAAGGAGCTGGGTTTTCTCTCTCTTCTGTGCGACAAGGAGATTAGGTTGTCGAAAACCTAGCTCCGCCGTTGGACGGCACCACGCCGATCCGACGAGAACTCTCCACTTCACCTCTTCTCTTTTCTCCTTCTGTGTGAATGCCCCCTAAAAAGAAGAACCGTAATGCTCTCCGTGGATCTACAAAGATGGCTCGTCTACAGAATTGAAATCTCTAAAAGAATTGAAATCCGAGAAGGAATTGTCTCCCCTCGCCGGCATGGTTAGTGCTGTTGCTGCAATTGCCACTGTTGTGGTTGAGGAGACGAGCCCTTCATTGAAGACAAGCGATGGCGGCCTTGAATTCCACGAGGGTTCTGTTTTGGCCTGCTCAGACCCAAACAACTCGTCGACTCAAGTAGTAGCGGTTGCTGAAGAAGTTTCTACTCCCACAGTAGGTGAGGAGGTTAAGCCTGGAGGGATACCAGTTTCTACACCCCGTAGCGGTTGAGACAGGGGCTCCTGCAGCTAATACCTTTGTCAGTCAGACTACGGGTATGAAGAATTACGCGAGTCTGCTCAAGGAGTCGGCTCAGTTGGAAGAACTTGGTACGCCATCTGAACATGTGACAGGAGTGCCATTTGTGTTGATACCTGATGAGAATATAGAAGCGGCTAAAGAAGAATTCAAGGAATTTATCTACGCTAGGTTCCATGGGGAATACCCATCGATGGGTCGTATTATCGGAGTTGTAAACACCATTTGGGCGAAAGCTGGTCCGAGAATATTTGTACACAACATTGAAGAAGGAGCTTATCTGTTACGGGGTTACAAACACTAAAACCAGGGACATGTTGCTCGCTCGTACATGTTGGAATATCGCAGGATTGCCCATGTTTGTGGCGCCTTGGTCCCCAGAATTCACACCGGAAGAAGCTACGATGCAAAGCGCAGTGGTGCCGGTAGAGCTCAGGAACGTTCCATATATGTTATTCAACAAGGAGAGCCTTAGTAGGCTGGCGACAGCAGTCGGGAAGCCAGTCTCCCTAGCGCCTGAAACAGAAAGGAAAGAGAACTTCCAAGTGGCAAAAATGTATGTTAGAGTCGACTTAACAAAACCACTACCCCGGTAGATCATTTCGGGATTCTCTAACGGGAAGGAGCAGGAAATTGCAGTCAGTTACCATTGGTTGCCGTTGAAATGTGAAGTGTGTGCTAAGTATGGCCACTTGAGAGAAAAGTGCAGAGTGCAAGGTGCAGGTCATGCATCCCAGCGGAAACGATCAAAGAGACCTACTGGTGCAGCAAATAAAGGAAGAAATAAATCAAGGCAAGGACGTGTAAAGGTTGCTGACATGAGATCCTCAGGGGATCATGATAGTAGACATACTGGAAACAACTTGCCTCTTGAAGAGGGAGAAATTCCACAGCCTGACCTTTCTGCTGGAAAAGGCGAAGAGGATCGTAAGTCTCAGGGCATAACTCAGACAAGAAATGATGAGTCGAGAGACTCAGGTCAAGACGTTGATGGGAATGTTCCTAGTGCTTCTAACGGGTCCATTGTTGCTGCAAATCTGCCAGATACTGAACCTGGTGACCTGCAAAAGCAGAGAACTGTGTCTCATACTTCATCACAGTTTGTGGAGACACGAGAGCATACCAGTCGGACAGTTGACGATGCTCCTTTCTTCCTGGTTAATCGTGGGAAGAGTGGCCGCAAGGTCATAATCCCCCAATAAAAATAATTATCAATGTTTTTTTGCTTGGAATGTGAGAGGACTGAACAGTAATTACGCCACACAATGGTTAAAAACTGGATTAACATCCATAAGCCACTTTTCGGAGCGTTCTTGGAGACGCATATTCACATGAGCAATGCTGAGCAAATTTTGAACACAATCCCGGTAGGTTGGAAGTTTTTTGGGAACTACGATCAGCATTCTTCAGGTCGTATTATAGTTGTTTGGGACCCTTCAGTCTCGGTATTTATTTATAAAGTTTCAGAGCAAGCTGTTACTTGCGGTATTTACATTATGGCGGAGAATGTCACTCTTACTGTTACCTTCGCCTACGGTTATAATGTTGTGGGGGATCGGCAGGCGCTGTGGGACGAGTTGGTGATGATACACGATACCCCAGTTCTGCTGAATAATCCATGGATTGTGATTGGTGACTTTAATCAAATCTTGAGATTGGAGCATCACTCTTGCTATCCACTCCGGGTGGTCGATACGGCTGGAATGGATGATATGAATTTGGCATTGCAGGAGGCAGAACTCTTTGAAGCACAAAGTAAAGGATCTCCATTCACCTGGTGGAACAACAATGACCAGGATCCTTTCTCAAAAAGAATTGACCACGCCCTCATCAACCATTCCTGGGCAACAAAGTTTCCTGATTCGTTTGCTGAATTTTTCGAGCCTGGACAGTCTGATCATGCGCCTTGTATCATCAGGATGCCTTCGATGAGGCGACAAGGACATAAACCTTTCAAGTTCTTTCATCATACAATAGACCATCCGGACTATCACTCTGTTGTTGCAGCAGCTTGGAAACCGGAAACAATTATAGGCACTGATCAATTCAAGCTGCTAAGATCTTTGAAGCTACTTAAGAAAGACTTAAGGAGGTTAAACAAAACTCACTACAGTGGTATTTCGGCTAGAGTGAAAGACCAGTCTACTAAGGTTGCATCTCTGCAGCGAGCACTTCTCACTCGGCCTATTCATGTGGCAGCAGTAGAAGAGCACATTGAAATGGAAAAGTTGAACCTGTTGTTAAATGTTGAACAGAAATTTTTTAGACAGAGGTCACGGGTTCGTTGGGCTGATGTTGGGGACAGAAATACACCATTTTACCATAAGACGGTAACTCAGCGCAATGCAGGGAACCATATACACTTCCTCAAGGATGACAGTGATCGTCTACTGGGATCTATGGCGGACATAAAGGAGCATTCTGCAGCCTATTTTCAAAGCATTCTTGGATCAACTGAAATTCCATCCTCGCCGATCAGTGTCGCAGCACTGGGAGAAGTGATTCTTTTCAGGTGCTCTGAGATGCAATATGCTTATCTGAGTAGAGAAGTTCAGTCTGCTGAGATTCATGGTACTATGTTCTCGCTCCCCTTAAATAAAAGTCCCGGCCCAGACGGGTATTCAGTTGAGTTCTTTCGGTCTTCTTGGGAAGTTGTTGGGAAGGATGTAATAGCGGCTGTGGCTGAGTTTTTCAGGAATGGTAGACTGCTTAAGGATCTAAATACCACAACCATCGTTCTTATTCCGAAAAATGATATTGCTTGCAAGCTTGGAGAGTTTAGGCCTATCAGTTGCTGCAACCTGGTCTATAAGTGTATCACTAGGATCATGACTAACAGGTTAAAATCAATCCTTCAGAAATGTATTAGCAGGAACCAGTCAGCCTTTCTTAAGGGAAGAAGCTTGGGTGAGAATGTGTTGTTGGCGTCAGAGTTGATCAGGAATTATAAGTGTGACACCCCCGATCATAGATGACAGGAAATGACACAGTCGATGCTCCCTGAAAGCCGACCGAGGTCCCCGAATACCTTCGAGTTCCTTGGACTAGCAATCTGAGAACATCGACGCTCCTATCAGATATCACTTAAGGCTTTTCAACCCGACCAAGCAATACATGATAGTTAGTTTGTCCCGGACAAGGACTAATATCATATGGAACCCTTACTTTAGAAAACTCTTTATACATTATATATTTATTCATTCAAAATCATCTTACAAAA